>CP139503.1:167770879-167945411 GCA_021014915.2 Artemisia tridentata subsp. tridentata
GCATCACTGTGATTTGTGCACGTAATAATTGTATTTGTATGTCAACGTATTTTTGGTGAAGTTTTCACGCATGGGGATTCTGAGTTATTATAGTGAATAATTTGTTGAAAATAAGTGAATATTTGTGAAACTATGAACAATATAATGTTAATTATTTTTTTCTACTTGCTTTTCATTTCTGATGTCTTTGCTCATATCTTTGGTCCATGTTGCTAATTTGATATTTTTTATTGTTATATCTGCAACATTCTAATTTGTGTTAAACTTTGAAACACAGATGAAGATGACGAGTAGCAAGATGGAAACTACATGGAACCCAAATTTCTAGAGAATGCAGTTTCTGTTCAAATGTTTATGTGGTTCATGACATTTTTCTTCTCAACTTAATTGTATGCTTTTGTGATTGTAAGGCTCTTTTGAGCCTATGACCTTGATGCTGCTTATGTCATTGAATATTGCAGTTTTGATACATGCAGTCAATGTTATGTAATAAGAAAAAATTATTGTACCTTTACACACTCTGCAATGTGATCTTATAATGACTTGTATCACTTTCTTCAATTGTGACTGAATATTGCACTTTTGATACATGCGGTCAATCTTATATAACAATAGAAGTGATTATGTAATGGTTACTGAACATATATTATTGTTATCAGATATTATGAAATCCATCAATAGATGCAGATTTTAGTGAACGCATGACAAAATTATATGGTTGACAAATGATTTACAGTAGGTGCTTACAAGAAGTCAACAAAATGAGCTTAGATAGATACATCTATAATTAGTCAGCACACTTGGTCTTTAACGCATGTTCATTAATATTTGCTTCTGATCTACGCATATGGATCCCGGCTCATCTTTTCAGCATTGGACGCTCTGTCCTTGAGTACATGCAGGAGAAGATCACAGGCATGCCTAGAAGACGGTCTTTCAGCAGGAGCGGTTTTGGTGCATTGAAGTCCAATCTCAAGAACTTGAAACGCAGCAATTTCTTCATGAGGTAATAGTGGTTTCATCTTCTGATCTATTAGTTCATCGCGCCCTGGTCCTTGCATTTCAATATGAGACTCGACCCATCTCACCATATCCACATTTTCACCAAAGGTGCCACCTGTCGGCATTCTCCCAGTCACCAATTCCATCAGAACGATTCCCATACTGTAAATGTCACTTTTTTCTGTCGCCTTAAATGAGTAAGCATATTCTGTTGACAAAACACAAATTTAATTAGTTCCTAAACATTAACATAAAAGATAACATAAAAAGTTACAGGCCCTATATGTTTGCTTGAAATTGTGAATATTCTATGTACCTGGAGCTATGTAACCGTAAGACCCTGCGAACCACATATTAGAGTTGCTAGTCAAGGAGTCGAGATTCTCGGTAATAGCTTTGGCAAGTCCAAAATCACCCAAATGCGCGTCCATGTTCACGTCTAGCAGAATATTCGCCGATTTGATATCCCTGTGAATGATTTTAGGCACGCAATCATGGTGAAGGTACTCCACACCCTGAGCTAACCCAACCGCAATCTTCAATCTCGTCTCCCAATCAAGGCTCTTCCTTTTCTTAATGTTTTCTGGTTCCTGGTGAAGCCAGTCATAAACACTGCCATTCTCCATATACTCGTATATCAACAGGTTCGATCCCGCCCCTCTGTTGCTGCAGTATCCTAATAACTTAACCAACCGCCTGTGTTTTATCCGACCAATTGTATTCACTTCTCTTGCAAAACTTTTATCCAGAAATGTGTCGTCTTTCCATGGTATTCTCTTGATGGCTACTACCTCTCCGGTTATAAGTTCGGCTCTGTAGATTGTTCCAGACCCTCCTGCCCCAATTATGAACTCGTCGCTCAAATTGTTTGTTGCTTCCATGATGTCTTCCCATCTGAAGTCATTTCGTGTTGAACCCCATTTAAAAAAGAGTGGCCTTTTCTGTCTTCGTGACGAAAATGAGGAAGAATAATAAGTGCTGGTCCCATCTCCGGCTCTAACGAATCCTGACCTCCTGTTTCTGAAATATAACAGAGCTGTAAAAAACATCAAGGCAATAGCAGCCACAGTCGATACAGCTGAGATTGCTATAACAGATGCTTCACTCAGCCCGTTTTGTTGTCGGTTTCTGGAGGCTTTACAATCATCAAGTGGATGTCCACAAAGACCAAGGTTCCCTACAAATGAATCGCCCGGCAAATCCGAGTAACCATCATCCAACTTGCCTTCGAGATTGTTGTAAGAGAGGTTCAGCCGGATCAAACTACTCATTCGACCGAGTTCTCGCGGAACAGGTCCTGTCAACGCATTGTGAGAAAGGTCTACCACCTCGAGTTTCGTTAGTGTCCCAAGTGACACCGGGATGCTGCCAGTAAGGTTATTGTAACTGAGGTCTAGAACACTCTGTAGGTTCTTGAGTTGTCCAATTTCTTCTGGTATTTCACCGGTAAATTTGTTACTTGAGAGCCGAATCTCATACAGCTTGCTTAGATTCCCGATAGTTGGTGGGATTTGTCCCGAAAGTTGATTCTTGTTCAACTTAAGGACATTCAAAAACGAAAGTTTGCTGATATCTTTCGGGACGTCTCCATTGAGGGAATTGCCATCAAGTGAAAGTACAAGAAGCTGTGAACAGTTGAATAGGCTGAGTGGAAGAGAACCTGTAAAGTTGTTAGATGAGAGCTTTAACTCACCCAACTGAGGTAAAGCCCCGAGCCATGATGGGAGCGAACCCGAAAGAAGGTTGTTGTTGAGATCAATATGTGTCAATTCTTTACACATGGAAAGCTCCGTAGGTAAAGAACCCGTAAGCAAATTGCTCGATAAATCAACAAGTGACAAATCTCGTATCTTTCCCAGTTCAGAAGGAATTCTTCCCGTGAATCGATTCTTCCCAAGCCTTAGCCTCTCAAGAGTTAGCGAATTCCCGAACGCTGATGGAATCTCACCATCGAACTCGTTATTAACCACATCAAACGAGAGAAACGAACTCGAACTGCACAATGGAGCAATGCTACCATTCAACTTGTTGTTTGAAAGGTTCACCCTAGTCAAATTCGCCATATTCTTTAGCTCCATAGGGAGATTGCCTTGTAAAGAGTTATTATAAAGCATGAGCTGTTCTAATGATCTTAAGTACCCGAACGTTGCTGGAATTCCACCGGTGAGACTGTTGTCAGCCAAGTCTATGATCGTAAGCTGATGACAATTCCCGAAAGTCGCTGGAATCTCACCAGAGAGATCGTTCTGCCTCAGGTGAACGAAATTCAACTGGCTGAGCCTCCCGAAAGTAACAGGAATTTCGCCATTGAAATGATTCCCGTAAAAATCAACCATTTGTAAACTTGAACAGTTCCCTATCTCCATTGGGATCCTTCCAGTAAACTGATTCTCATACAGAAACAGAATCTGAAGTTTCTGAAGCATTCCAATTTCTTTCGGTAACTCACCTTGCAAGTTGTTGTGATACAGTGTCAATGTTTCCAGATTGGTGAGATTCGCTATCTCCGGAGGAATAGAACCTTTTAACGTATTGTTATTGAGCGAAATATCCCTTAAATTAACCAACCCGAAAATCTCCATCGGTATTGACCCGTTTAGCGTATTATTCGACAAATCAAGCTGCTGCAACGACACACACTCTCCCAATTCCTTCGGTATTTCACCCGAAATCCTATTCTCAGCAATCATAAGATGTTCCAAAGTTTTGTTTGCCTTAGAACATATATTTCTAGGAATAGTACCAGAAAGACTATTGTAGGACAGTACCAGATACACCAACTGACCCATGTTCCCCAACTCACTAGGTACTTCACCACTTAACTTATTTGCTGACAAGTCAAGATTGTATAGATTTCCTAACTCCGCCACCGAATTGGGAATCTGCCCCTCGAGCTGATTCCCAAGAAGATTGAGATAGCCGAGCTGACTTAGCTCGCCTATCTTACTCGGTATCACCCCAGACAAACTATTATTCGCCAAATTCAACAACTGCAAATTCTTCAAACCACACAACTCATCCGGTATCGAACCGTTCAAGTTATTAACCGCAGCCGTAAACTGCACCAAACTCGAACAATTCCCAATTTCCATAGGAATAGGTCCCTCCAACTCATTAGTTTGTAGAAGCAAATCCTCGAGCTTCACCAAATTCCCCATCTCTCGAGGTATTGGCCCAGAGAGATAGCAAGAAGCTAAACCAAGAGTTACCAAGTTCTTTAAGTTGCCTAAAGAACCCGGGATAGGGCCCGTGAGGAGGTTATTACCGATACGTAGCACCTGAAGACTCGTTAACGACCCGAGCTCAGGCGGAATATGACCAGAAAGTTGGTTTGAAAAAAGTAGCAAAGATGACAAAGAAGTGAGAGTTGATATATTAGGTGGGATGGGACCAGTAAGCTTATTATCTGAAAGATCAAGAAGGATTAGGTTCTTCAAAAGTAAAACCGACGGTGAGATCGAGCCACTTAAGGACGCATTAGAAAGATTAAGACCAACTACATGCGCCATCTTTCCGGCACAAGTAACACCATGCCAACTACAATAACTTGTGTTTTTCACTGACCAACTTCTAAAAACATTTTGTGGGTCATCAGTAAATGACTTTTTTACCTCCAAAAGAATCTTAACATTAGTAGCACCATCCAAATTAGCACACTCCACATGCGAAAAGAACACGAAACTAATGAACATCAAGAACAAACCAAGAACTTTTAACATTTGAGCCATTGGTAAAATTTTGTGTTATGGGTTATTGTTTGTGTTCATGTATGAGGATAAATAAAGGGTTTTTTGGGTGCATGAAGCTATGATTTACGTGTGAGTTTTTATGGGTAATTGTAGAGGTATAAATGATGTTATCTGTGTGTCAGAAAATGGCATTAATAGTCACCGTAGAGAGTGACCATTCACATACACTGCAAAAAATGGTTGACATTAAATTGGGCTATTTAGAGAAAAAAAAGTCAACTATTGTTGCAGTAGTTGAATTCAAGGGAGAAGATGAAGAAGATGTAAGAGGAGTGAGTGAGTTTATGGTATATTTGTTTTGTTTGAAAGCTTTTGAAAGTGATTGGTTGAGTTTCAATATATAATCTGCATGCTGCTTTTGCAAAGTCAAAATTGGGTCCACTTTTTTAATAAGTTTACGTACTAATGACCCAATGGAGTAGCATACTATCTTGTGTAGGTTAATTTAGGAGGGTGAATATTTAATTTTGATGTATGTTGTTTAGTGGGTTCATTTTTTTTAGCTGTAACTAACCGAGATGTGCATATAATGAGGTTTGAATCCGAAACTTCTAGTAATGATATCATAGTGTCTATTCACTAGATTACCACGGTTGTTTATAGGACCATAGTTAAGTGTTATTTGAAATTGTTCTAAGGAGTTGAGTGGACCTTGTGATTTAGATCGGTTATATAATAAAATGAGATGGAATTCGAGATGATGAGAAGTGTTTCAAGTACACTAAGGGTCGTCGTTAAGCACTCGTAGTTCAGATGAATTCTTTCCTACCTATAGACGTTGGTCATCACATTTTTTTGGGTAACATGGGTTTCCGACTCGATATTGCGACCCGATAATTCACTGGTGACTACCCTTTTAGATAGTCCGGAGTGCGTATTGGCTTAACAACGTTAATGTGTGCTAGTTTAATCTCCAATTTTATATTGTTTTAAGTCGAACAATTCTAAAAAAATTGAATCCTGGTGAAAATTATGATTATAAAAACAAACAAGAGCTAACAATAAAGGATGGCGAGTAACCTCTTATGATTTTATATTTTTCAATAATCATGCATTTCAATAATAGATAACTATATGATATTTTATTCATAAACATGCATTTCAATAGAATATATTACTATCATATAACTAATACTTTCTACTAATAAAGATGAAACAAAACAGCTGCATGCATTCGAAATTGATTTCACTGTAATAGGAGTATCATATAGTCAATTGAGTACAAATGTGTGTTTGGTTTAGGGGGTCCTTTATGATAAATGATTAGTTGATTTGATTAGATAGTGATTAGTTTAGATGGGAAAAAGGAGAAAAGAAAGTGTTATATTCCTTTTGTTACGTTATTGGGGTTGAGCCAACAAATCCCGTTGTCCTTTTTAAACTCCATTGACTCATTCCCTAAATTCCAAAATCTCATGCTTTTTGCTTCTTTTATCCTAAGTTTTTATAACTTACTTCTATCCTGAGTCACCAACATGGTAATTTAATTAACCTTTGGTTGGATACCTATTTCTTATCACTCACGTCTTGTTAATCAAATCAAAATTGTATTTTGCTTGTACCAACGTTATTACTGAAATTTCTGAGCTTTAAATTATTTGTTATGTTATGATAAAGCCATTTGGACATGACGATGGTGTTAGCTTCCTGGATACAACCTGTGCTTATTGATATTTGGTTCCAACATGTTTGAGCTTTTAAACGTTCATGATCAAGTGTATCTTTTTGAGTTTTCTGTAAGTTACAGTTATTAATGAGACTTAAACTCATAACCTTGTGGTTGATGAATCAAACCGATGGACACATGTGTATTTATTGTTATAATCTTATGTGTTGTACCATGTAATTAGGTTTATTTTGATTTATAATAACCATGTTATAAATTGATTTCAAACCTATTCATGTGAAAACAATTATACAAAAGAAAGACTAACAATCATAGATTTTGTTTCTATCGGTTTTAACCGTTAAAAATTCTCAAACACTTGTGACGATGCATGTTTCAAATATTAAAAATTTGATATATACCACAAAATGTTAAAATTCGACATCGCAATTATTCTTTCAATTTTTAAATTACAAATAGCATTTTTTAGATTGATTAAATAATTAACCAAAATGATACCTTTACCGACACTCCAAATGAATATGACAATAACCTACCATATTTTTATTATTCAATGCAGCCCTAAAATTAGTGTACATTAACCCTTTCCTAAAAAACTTATCAAGTTATCATAATTTGATTTTGTTCAATATTCTTCAATCAGGTTATTCGGTATGAAACAAATACAATATTATATAAGAATTGAGATCAATATAAATCTCACATTTGTCATATATTCAAATAATCAATATTATTCATTCATTTTTCATCTAAATTACTAAAAAACAATTTTCATATGTTTTTTTAAAACAACATATCTTTTTTCATCTAAATTAATAAAAAAACAATTTTCACTTTTTTTTAAACAACATATCTTGCAAACGGTAAATCTTCAAGCTACAAAAAATACACCATCGCGACGAGAATTAAATTATCTTTCTATAGATATGAATTACTCAATATTTTCGACGAACTTTTTTTTTTCAAAATTTTCGCCCAGAAAATCACACGTGGTTTGTAAAAATCACATGTGATTTGAAAAAATCACATATGATTTGTAAAAATCAAATCACATGTGATTTTTACAAATCACGTGTGAATTTTCTGAGCGGAAATAATCAATATTATTCATTCATTTTTCATCTAAATTACTAAAAAACAATTTTCACATTTTTTTTTAAAACAACATATCTTTTTTCATTTAAATTAATAAAAAACAATTTTCACCTTTTTTTTTAAAACAACATATCTTGCAAACGGTAAATCTTCAAGCTACAAAAAATACACCATCGCGACGAGAATTAAATTATCTTTCTATAGATATGCATTACTCAATATTTTCGACGATTTTTTTTTTTTCAAAATTTTCGTCCAGAAAATCACACGTGATTTGTAAATACAAATCACATGTGATTTTTTCAAATCACGTGTGAATTTTCTGGGCGGATATTTTGAAAAAAAAATGGTCGAAGGTATATAGTAATGCATATCTATAGAAAGATAATTTAATTATCGTCGCGATGGTATGATTTTTTTGGCGTAACGATTAACGGTTTGCTTGATATTTAATTTTTTTTTAAAAATGTGAAAGTTTTTTGTTTTTTTTTTTTTTTTTTTTTTTTTTTTTTTTAATAAAAAAATGAAGGGCTAAGATTTATTCATTGAATATATGACAAATATAAGATTTATTTTGAACTTTTGCCAATCATATAATATAGCGTGGGTTGTTTGCATATAATAATTGAAGGCAGATAGCTCCAGTTCATGGGACAGAATGTCTCGGGAGGAAACCAATTTGTCAAACAACTACATCCAAATAATTTTGCTGTCATTATAAAAATCTTAACTAAATGTTTAAATGTGTTGCTTAACCTTGCCTCTACACAACTTGACCTAACCCAACAGCTACGAGTTTTGCTTATGCACTTGTAGATTCGGTTTCGACAAAATTAAGTGACAGAAACAGAATACGAAGGAAGTTCGATCATAAGTAGTAATGAGAATCAGAGTAGATAGAAAAGGGTTGATCTTGATACTTTAAGTGTATGTGCATGTTACCCTTATAGTCATCTAATAGTTCACACGCATGCATCACCATGGTCCCCTTGCATATGGTCCTAACCACTTCAATTGAGTACCATCAAGTATCAACTCCGTAAGGGTTATGGTTGAGCAAAAGATCTAAGATTTGACTATATCTATTACACTAATTAAGGAAACCTTTTGTATAAACTTTATGACCTGGTCGAAGCAAATGTAACGGACCAAGAAACTTGAATTATGCGATGTCAGGCTATGTGTAATGGTAAATGGTGTACATGGGGGCAAAATTTGACATGTGTCAGTCCAGTCAGCAATGGTGCTTGAATTGTTTAGGTGTGTAATGGTGGGTGGGGCAAATTTTGACACGCGTCACCTTTTTTTTTTCTTTTTTCTTTTTTTTTTTAATCAAATAAAGAATTACATTTTTATTTAAAACAATATAATTTAAAAGTAAAACACAATTTCATTAAAATAAAAACCAAACATTACATGATTCTAAAAAAAAAAAAAAAAAAAAAAAAAACGAAACATGAAAAAAAAAAAAAAAAAAAAAAAAGAAAGATTACATAACTTTATTTTTATAACCCGAAAGCATCACATAAACCCATATTTCTTTGCAATGTCTTGTTTGAGTGATTCGGCAAGTTGACGTTCCACCCCCGTGAGGTGCGAGATGTCCCGCCCATATTCCTCCAAGTCTTTTTTCTTTGTGATCGTTGCAAGCATTTCATAGTGTTTTTCTTTTTGCACTTTGGGCTGCCGTGTAGGATGCTCCAAACACTTTCATACGTGAAAACCGCCGAGCCTTGAGACGTGACGGGTTGGTTGAAATTTACAAACCCGTAATTTGGACCATAACCATAGTTTTGAAATGTTTGCATCAGTTGCAGTGGTGGCATCGACGGCATTTGTGGCAAATTTGGCAATTGTGATAGCAAATTCCAAAGTTGAGCATTTGTGATTTGGTCTTCACCTAAATCGTTATTGCGACGAGGTGGTACGAAACCGGGATTGTAGTTGTGTGGAAAGTTTGGAAGGTTAGGAAACATGTTTGATTTTTTTTTTTTTTTTTACTCTTGAAGTAGTGTGTGAAAAATAAGTATAGAAGTTTAGTTTATATACAAAAAAAAGGGAGCCTTTTTTTTTTTTTTTTTTTTTTTTGATTTGAAATACAACCGTTTGAAATGAAACGGTCATTTTTTTTTTGAACTTCACAATGGGGGAGGGCGTGAAATATTTAACGCCTAGGAGTTTTTTTGGGCAATTGGCGCCCATGTGTAATCGAGAGGGGCGCGAAATGGGCGCTAATTGGGGCAAAAATGGGCAAATCACGCCCCATTACACACAGCCTGATTGTTAGAAAACGACAGCTGAAGACAGTATCAACCACTTGGTAAAATTGGAGAGCTTGGTGGTTGTGTAGGGTAGAAATAAACCTAACAAGGCTTGAAAACTTCATGTTTACGTTTTAGTCTTAAAGTCATTATATCACACATACTGACATACAGATTTACTAAGAAGATCTACTTCCTGCAGTTCGTAGCAATGTTGTCGAGCCAAAGTGAAATCAGCAAACTTGATTTGCTTAACATATTACAAAGGGTGAAGTCAAAAAATGAACAACTTGTTCAAATTTTCCAGAATGACTATGTGTTTCGCGTAGCGAACAAATTTTATTTTTGTCGATAGGGATATTTTTTGAAAAAGAATCATACTTGCCACAAATATGTGTTTCGCGTAGTGAACAAATTTTTTGCTGAATTTAACTATCCAAGTTACATAAATGATCTTTTTTAAGTACTAAAGATAAAAAAAAAAAAAAAAAAAAAAAAAAAAATCTGTAATGACCATTTTACCTTAAATTATTTGAAAATTTCATCCACCGTCCTTACGCTAAATTATATAAATGGTCCCTGTCCCTACGCTAAATTGCGTCCAACGTCCTTATTTTTTTTCGAAAATATTTTTTTCTGAAATTATTTTCTTTAAAAAAAAAATTTCGTGAAATAATTTTTTTTAGAAATTTTTTTTCTGAAATAATTTTTTTAGAAATTTTTTTTTTCGAATTTTTTTTTTCCGTTTATTTTTTCTGAAATAATTTTTTTAGAATTATTTTTTTCAAAATTATTTTTTTTTTCCATTTTATTTTTCTGAAAAAAAAATTTTAGAAACTTTTTTCGAAAAAAAAGTTTTAGAAAATTTTCTCCTGAAATAATTTTTTTATAAAAATATTTTTTTTTTTTCGAATTTTTTTTTCCATTTTATTTTTCTGAAAAAATTTGTTTAGAATTTTTTTTCGAAAAAAATATCTAAAAAAAAAATTCTAAAAAAAAATAATTTCGAAAAAACATTTCAGAAAGAAAATTCGAAAAAAAAAGTTGGAAAAAAATAATTCGAAAAAAAATTGGGACGTTGGACGTAATTTAGCGTAGGGACATGGACCATTTATGTAATTTAGCGTAAGGTCGGTGGATGCAATTTTCGCAAACCCACAGGGACCATTTATGTAACTTGAAAGGGTAAAATGGTCATAATGCTTAAAAAGTACCATTTATATAACTTGGATAGTTAAATTCTGCAAAATTTTTGTTCGCTACGCGAAACATATATTTGTGGCAAGCATGATGATTTTTAAAAGAATATCCCCTTGTTAATATGAGTAGTATACTTTCAAATTTTTGAGATTATCGCTAATATTTTCGACTATTAAATATGAATTGACCAAAATACCCTCATCTTTTCCCTATTAAATATGTTCTTGATTTTATCTTTTATTTCTAAACAAAAGCTTCACACTTTATCATCTACAACTTCTATACCATGAACCTAAGAATATATATTGAATCTTGGATGAATCCGCATGTCAAAAAACAAAATTAAGACGAATACAAAAGTCAAAATGTCAACCTTTTTACTTTGATTATATATTTCTTTAATCGAATTGTTTACGTAAGGTACGCATTGAGGGTTTAGGGCTGGTCCATCGTTTGGTTTCCCACGTTCTGTAAGGACCCCAAGGTGTGACCGGAGTCACGAGTTGACCCAGTTTGAATGTGTGTATATTATTCGTGGAAGAATGATAACTTTGGGTGTAGTTTTGCCAAGGCTGGCTTGGTATGACTTGCTTGGGCTATTTCGGGGAAATAGTCACGTATTTATAGGAGGACCTTTAGGGTTGTGAGAACCCGTAAACAGAATTTGATGGTCCCAGATGATCCATGTAGTGAACATCGGGGTAAGGGATGAGGGAGGCATGCGGTGCTTGCCCTAACGGCCCTGGTGGGATCACCAGGCGTGCCGCTTTCCTGGACGCGTTTGTCAGTGTAACACCTTAGGCAAATCCCACATCGGCAGAGGCCTGGAGAGATGTTGGGTATATAAGAAAAGCATTCGTCTTATCAGACACAACGCGTTTTGTGGTCTACTGTGAGTAGAGTTCTAAGGAACTGATAGTTAAGCATGCTCGTGTTAGAGTAGCACTGGTATGGGTGACCTACCGGGAAGTCTCATATGAGGGCTACAAAAGCAAAGCCGTGAGCCGCAAGGGGAAAGCAGACAATATTGTTGTTAGACCCGTATCCCGGATACAATAGGCCCCACCCTAGATTAAATTGACTAAGACTTAATATGATTGGTTAGACAACGGAAGTTATGTAGTAGCCAAACCCGATAGTCAAAGTATAGTATAAAATGGCTATAGGAAGTATCATGTGTCGCAATTATGATAGAAATAGACTTGAAGGACTAAGTTGTCAAATGATAAATGGGTTTTAAGTTTAATGTAGCCAAACTAGGAGAAAAGGGACATGAGGGACTAAAGTTGCCAACTAGGCAAACTTATCACCTAAAATATCTATTGCCTAGAATATTTTAGGCATTCCATCATCCTTATTATAAGGGTGTATGTTTGGTCTGGTTATAGGAGAAGAGAGAAAAGGGAGGGAAATCTCATCTTGGTGCTAGTGATCCAAGGAGGAAGATTAGGCCATTCTACCATGGAGATAAACCTCAATTAAGTCCCTAAGCAAGTAAGTAAGCTCTAATATTATGTTTTTAATTATTATAAGTTGGATTCATAAGGATGATGATGGGTTTGGTAAACCAATGTTAGATAGTGTTAGTTTGATGAGAAAGTAAGTATTTTGTATGATGATTTAGTAGGAATCAAGATGAATAATTAAGGTTTAGCAAGTGATGAAGATGATGATGGAAGATGATGATGATGATGATGATGATGATGATATGGATTTCTTTGGTAGTTTAGCCTGGATGATCAAGGTAAGTAACTATGATTGATATATGTTAATATGAATGCTCATATGTTATGTGTTAATGAATGAGTTGATAGGATTAAGCCTTGGATTAGTAAGTTGGGTTAGTAAGAGGTATGTTAGTGAGTAAGGATCAGGAGATATGACATGGTGTTGAAAGGTTTAAGGTATGTCTATGATTGTTATGTGTTTAATGTTATTATGTTCATATGTTATATTTATGATGTTGTTATGATAATGGCAATGAGATTGGATGATCATGAGTAGAATGATTAAAGATGTTCTTGATGCATATATGTGTGAATGGAAGTATTAACCATGTATTAATCTAGTTACTTACTAAGCGTTATCGCTTACCGTTATAGTTGACAATGTTTTGTAGGTTTATGTGTTATGGAGATGCTATAAGTTGGATTATGGATTAAGGATTGGTTATACGAATGTTAGAAGGATTTGGGTAAGAAAGTAGGAGCTTAGGTAGATACCGAGCTCTATGTTGATGTTGTACCCCCAAAGGTCGAAATGGTTTGTTAAAGGTCGTTATTAAGTGTCAAACTATTTGTAAATGAGGAAGTTAAAGTATGTCAAGGTCATTTGTTATAGTATGTGTTATAGTGTATGCAAACGGGTGTTTGGCAAAACACCCGTCGTCATGTAAAGTATATGTTTATGGGTCGTTGAGACCACGTATGATATGATAACGATGTCTTATGTCAAGTTAATGAAATCTGGAAGTTTTTGTGTATTTTCGAAGTGGGAAAAGTCGTTTTCCGAAAAATTGGTCAAAATATGTAACTGTAGAAAAAGGGTGTATTTTAGACTAATACCTGGGATAATAATGTCTGTTTAAATCTGCAGCAAATGGGTACATTTTAGACTAATACCTGAGGTATTAGTGTCCATTTAAAAGTGCAGGAAAAGGGGTGTATTCTAGACTGCAAATGGGTGCATTTTAGACTATTACCTGGGGTATTAGTGTCAGTTTAAAAGTGCAGAAAAAGGGGTGTATTCTAGACTGCAAATGGGTGCATTTTAGACTAATACCTAGGGTATTAGTGTCAGTTTAAAAGTGCGTGAAAGGGGGTGTATTCTAGACTGCAAATTGGTGCATTTTAGACTAATGCCTATGGTATTAGTATCTGTTTAAAAATCGGGTAACTTTTAATCCGTAAGTCGTCATGGGTCGTGCCACCCGTCGTTTCGAAGGTAGTTGATTCTAGTTTCTTCTAAAAATAGTCTCAATGTCTGTTTTGTAATAGATTTCAGTCAGTTTATAAAAGAGTGACAGGAGGTCAGTAACGGGTCAAAGTCTTTCCGCGTAAAAGTTTTAAATTTGGTCAAATCGGGCACGGGGTGTAACAACTTGGTATCAGAGCTTCGGTTTAAGTGAATTAGGTTTCCACTTTAGGTTGCCTAGACTTAAACCACTCGTAGATACGTTGAACATAAGTTTAAGTAATGTGGAAAATGGATGTTATAGTGATATAATGTGGAAGTGCTTATAGTAATGATGAGATTAGGTTATAGCTAAGATGTAATGTGAACATTGCAATGGGGATTTAGTGGTTATAGAAGGAATGGTTAAACGCGGGTTAACGATTGTTTAATATATGAGATGGAATGCATGATGTGTTATATGTATGCAAGTCGATAAGTGTGTATATGTGTTTTATGGTGTTAACGTATATGTGATTTAATTATATGGTGGAAAATATTGTGCTAAGTGCAATGTAAGCGAATGAAAGTTCTTATATCGTATAGACTAAATTTTATTTATGTGGATCGAGGCCTTAATAGTTATGAATTGTAGACAAAGTTATTAGGATGTGTTTGTTGGTATGGTGACATTGTGATTAGTGTTGGAAGTAAGAAATATGTTATCGTATAATGCGCCGAAGATCAAGATTAACTTAGATTGCATTAATTATGGTCTGACGAATGATTTGTATGTATTGTGTTTGGAAGGATGATGACCTAGTAAAGATTAAGAGATTGAGTAAGACTTGTTCATATGTGAACAATAAGGATATATGAGAATGTGTGTTGGACGAGAATTTAGATGTTTAGGTAGGATGTATTGTTGAATGTGTAACTATAGCATATTAAAGAAATGTATGAGTAATGAATGATATGTGAAGTAGCTATTGCATAGATTTATAAAGTGAAGTAGTAATTGCCACAAATAAAAAAAATGATGTAACATAGATATGTTTAAATGTTTTAAATTATGAATTAACTATAGACTAATAAAGTATATATGGTCAGTAATGTTTATCTTTTATGGAAAGAATGTTGAAAGTAGACCCTACGTATATATGAGATTAAGTATGTACTAATGTGTTTGGTGTTTATGTATAAGGCGTCATTTTGTCATAGGCAAGGTAAGTTATGAATGCGTGTTATAACGTGATGTATAGAAGAAGTTGAAAAGGTATAATCCAAGGGAATCTAAATTAAATAAGTCATTGGAATCAAAATAGTTAAACATTAAAATAATGAACATGTGTAAACGGAGCAAGAGGTTAACGTGAGTTTGACAAGAAAACGATAAGTGCAATGTGACAACATGGATGAAATATGATATACATATATATAAAAGTATGAAATCGGCAAGTATTATATAGATTTCGTACAAATAATGAAAGGTGATAGATGAGCGATTGAAAGTGCGTAAGGCAAGGAAAAAAAATGGAAAAGTGTGCTTGAATAATGAATAATTAGTGAATCATTGAATTAGTAAGTTAGACACGATTAATTGATTGTGAGACGTAGTGAATGGTTTGACGAATGTGAGAATTAAATCAAGGTAGGACTAAAGAGGTTTAAATAATAAGACCGTCTTACACCGCGATAGGGTGGCGATCGTTAAGTAATGATGTGAATGATAGGTTCATGGAAGTTAAAGGTTTTCTATGTAAGTGATCAAGTTATAGACGGTTTATGTAATATGTTCTATATGACTTAAGACGATAAGCGACATATATGTTTTATGGTAAGGAGGTGTATGTGATGTAAATCTATGGTGGGCTAGATGCGTGTAAGTGATGAGATCAATGTATTGGTGATTGACATAAAATTGTGTGTTATAGAAGGGTAGTAATAGCAATATGTGAATAGAAATGGTAAGTGGTATTAGAGATGGGATAGTAAATGAATTAAAATATTGACACTTAAAGAATGGAACGTAGTGACAATAAGTGTGCTAAATATAACGTGTGAAGATAAGATAGAATTGACACACTAATTACTAAGGGTTTATTGCCATGAAGACCAGGGAGTGAGATTAAGGAATGATGATATGTAACGGTTCAGGATCCATAAGGTGTTGATGACCAACGTATGGTCTCGCTATATTTAGTGGCTAATGATTGATATTAATTTGATTTAGAGACGTGTTAATGGATAAGTTATATGGGGTCTAAGTATGAACATGAATGTATATTAATGACAAACGACATTAGGGTATGATATAATGAAAGCAAAACTAAATGAACACATTGAATGCTAAGTATGATGTAAAAATTTATAGAATTAGAGTAAAGTGTGTGGGTAAGGTAATGATGAGATAAATGGTAAGGCTTAAGTGCTAATGATTGAAATAAGGCGGGTTAAGTATGTAAGCAAGAATGTAATGAAATATGGTATGGTGAACGTGACGAACTCATAGAATGTGTAATGTTAATGAGTGTGCTAAAGTAATGATCTAGGTAAGGCGAGACGGAACGATGTTGCTTTAATACATGAATAATAAAATAAGTAAGATAAGGTATGAGAATGAGAATGTGATGAGTTAAGGGTGCAAGTAAGAACGTAATAATGCGTTGCGAAAATTAAACATGATAAGAATGTGCTAATAACCTAAAAGGTGTAAAAGAATGAATGGTGCTAATGAATGTGTGGTTTAATTAACTTATGGAAGGCTTAAAAATGAAAGAGTTGTGTAGACTAAGGATAAAAGGGAGCGATGGAAGAAATGGTGAAATGGTTAACAAGGGTTAAAAGAATGTATGTGATGGTGAGATGGGTAAACACATAAATAATGTGTAAATATGATAAGCGGGTTTTGTATGCCCTATGATACGTGATTAAACTAATTAAATGGATAAAATAAATTGTATGTGTTAAGACGTTAAGGGCTTAGATCCAATGTTAAAATGTGAAAGGTTAAAGATGGTCATCATATAACCAATGAGTTAATGATGGATAAAGATGACATCCTTCGGGATGGCCGAGCTAATGTTAATAAAGATGGTATCCTTCGGGATAGCCGACTTAGTGATAATTAATGATGGTATCCTTTGTGATAACCAAGCTAATGAATGTTAAGGAATCCTTCGGGATGTGTTAAAGATCCTTCAGGATGAAATGTATTGCCTTCATCGGCAAGGGGTTGCCTACATCCTTGGCAATAAAATATCCCCATAATGAATGTGATAATGATATGGATCCAAGTCTAGAAAGGTGATGTGAAGTATAAAAAGAAATGAAAGATTGAAAGTAAGCAGATTAATAGGAGTACTTGTGTTGTGTCAGAGGTATATAACCATGAGTTTATGTTTCTTGATTTACATCGATTGGGACGCCTTTCTATGTAAATGAGGAAGTATGAATGAGTGGGCGTATGTGTTTTCGACATGGCACAAGTAGGGTAGAGGAGTAGAAAGTGGGAGTTTAAATTAATTAGAATTTATAAGAACTAAGATAGGAAGGTTAGAATTAGAGCACAGCTTTTAGTTGAGACTTATGAGAAACCTACATTTTAGGTGCTAAGTGTAAGTTGAAGGAATTAAGAAATTGTTATGATGTTATAATGCGTCATGTGGCGCGGTACAAAATGTGAGTAAAGAAAGTAATTGGAGCTAATTGTCATGTGAAATGTGATGGCATATGTTAAAGTATGACGTTATAAAGTTAAAGTATGAAATATTCCTATAAGATTTCTAATAATAAACGAGAATAATATATAAACAGCAGTAGAAGAAACGAGGTGTTTGAAGAGAACATTAAAAGAATGGTTAAGTGGATATGGTAGAATGTAAACTTATTGGCCAAGCTTAAATTATGTAAAGTCAAATTAGTACGATTTTCTCAAGAAACATGTAGTCAAAGAATGAGAACATAGGATGAAGCAAGTGAGAATGTGATGTAATGGTAATAGAATGGATTAAAAATGATATATAGTTAGAGTAGACATGTCTTGGATGACATAATGACGATAGTAAAAGTCGTATGATTATAAAAATAAGAGAGATGTAAAGTAGATTAAGAACATGTGTTATCTTATAGTATACTTGGAGTTGCAAGGCCACTTGGAACGTTGTAGCTAAATGGACTAAGAACTAAAAGTGCTATGAATGAGGTGTATTATGTGACTAAGTTTTGATTAGTAATAGATAAGAGATTTCGGGAACGAAATCTAAATAAGGAGGTATAAGTGTTAGACCCATATCCCGGATACAATAGGCCCCACCCTAGATGAAATTGACTAAGACTTAATATGATTGGTTAGTCAACGGAAGTTATGTAGTAGCCAAACCCGATAGTCAAAGTATAGTATAATATGGCTATAGGAAGTATCATGTGTCACAATTAGGATAGAAATAGACTTGAAGGACTAAGTTGTCAAGTGATAAATGGGTTTTAAGTTAAATGTGGCCAAACTAGGAGAAAATGGACATGAGGGACTAAAGTTGCCAACTAGGCAAACTTATCACCTAAAATATCTATTGCCTAGAATATTCTAGGCATTCCATCATCCTTATTATAAGGGTGTGTGTTTGGTCCGGTTATGGGAGAAAAGAGAAAAGGGAGAGAAATCTCATCTTGGTGCTAGTAATCCAATGAGGAAGATTAGGCCATTCTACCATGGAGATAAACCTCAATTAAGTCCCTAAGCAAGTAAGTAAGCTCTAATCTTATGTTTTTAATGATTATAAGTTGTATTCATAAGGATGATGATGGGTTTGGTAAACCAATATTAGATAGTGTTAGTTTGATGAGAAAGTAAGTATTTTGTATGATGATTTAGTAGGAATCAAGATGAATAATTAAGGCTTAGCAAGTGATGAAGATGATAATGGAAGAAGAAGAAGAAGAAGAAGATGATGATGATGATGATGATGATGATGATGATGATGATGATGATGATATGGATTTCTTTGGTAGTTTAGCCTGGATGATCAAGGTAAGTAACTATGATTGATATATGTTAATATGAATGCTCATATGTTATGTGTTAATGAATGAGTTGATAGGATTAAGCCTTGGATTAGTAAGTTGGGTTAGTAAGAGGTATGTTAGTGAGTAAGGATCAGGAGATATGACATGGTGTTGAAAGGTTTAAGGTATGTCTATGATTGTTATGTGTTTAATGTTATTATGTTCATATGTTATTATGATGTTGTTATGATAATGGCAATGAGATTGGATGATCATGAGTAGAATGATTAAAGATGTTCTTGATGCATATATGTGTGAATGGAAGTATTAACCATGTATTAATCTAGTTACTTACTAAGCGTTATCGCTTACCGTTATAATTGACAATGTTTTGTAGGTTTATGTGTTATGGAGATGTTATAAGTTGGATTATGGATTAAGGATTGGTTATGCGAATGTTAGAAGGATTTGGGTAAGAAAGTAGGAGCTTAGGTAGATACCGAGCTCTATGTTGATGTTGTACCCCCAAGCGTCGAAATGGTTTGTTAAAGGTCGTTATTAAGTGTCAAACTATTTGTAAATGTGGAAGTTAAAGTATGTCAAGGTCATTTGTTATAGTATGTGTTATAGTGTATGCAAACGGGTGTTTGGCAAAACACCCGTCGTCATGTAAAGTATATGTTTATTGGTCGTTGAGACCACATATGATATGATAACGATGTCTTATGTCAAGTTAATGAAATCTGGAAGTTTTTGTGTATTGTTGAAGTGGGAAAAGTCATTTTCCGGAAAATGGGCCAAAATATGTAAGTGCAGAAAATCTGCAGAAAAAGGGTGTATTTTAGAGTATTACCTGGGGTAATAGTGTCTGTTTAAATCTGCAGCAAATGGGTGCATTATAGACATGGGTATTTGTGTCCGTTTAAAAGTGCGGGAAAAGGGGTGTATTCTAGACTGCAAATGGGTGCATTTTAGACTAATACCTGGGGTATTAGTGTCAATTTAAAATTGCAGGAAAAGGGGTGTATTCTAGACTGCAAATGGGTGCATTTTAGACTAATACCTAGGGTATTAGTGTCAGTTTAAAAGTGCAACAAAAGGGGTGTATTCTAGACTGCAAATTGGTGCATTTTAGACTAATACCTATGGTATTAGTGTCTGTTTAAAAATCGGGTAACTTCTAATCCGTAAGTCGTCACGGGTCGTGCCACCTGACGTTTCGAAGGTAGTTGAGTCTAGTTACTTCTAAAACTAGTCTCAATGTCTGTTTTGTAATAAAATTCAGTCAGTTTATAAAAGAGTGACAGGAGATCAGTAACGGGTCAAAGTGTTTCTGCGTAAAAGTTTTAAATTTTGGTCAAATCAGGCACGGGGTGTAACAATTGTGGTTACGTAAGACGGGATATGATGTTACAATAAATTTTTTTGAGTAAACTGTAACAGCAGATCCATGTATATTTGAGTATAAAACAACACCTAAATCATGTTTTAACGAACCGAGAGCTTGAATCGAAGAAGTTACGCCCATTTAAAGTCGTAAGTTATTTTCAAACATCAACACTTTTAAAGAGATTTTTGAACTAAAAACGCGTTTACTTGTTTTCTTAAATGAATCGACTTACGAAATTTGATAAAATATCATTAAAAGTATATATGGGTGATAAAAGTTTATTAAACTCATATGCATATTGTTCACTTCATATTGTAAATCTAAAGCGCCTTATTATATAACTAGGTCGCGGTTAGTGATGCTATTTTTCCTAGATCACGTTTTTATATTTATAAGTCTTGTTTACCTATGATCTATGTGAGCACTAACGGGCAGTGTACCCGGTCGTGAGTAGTCTAGAATCGGCAAAACCGAGGTCGTCCCAAGAGCTATGTGGCGGATTCTAACTTAAGTTTACTATTGTCACTAAAAAGGGTTTTTGAGTTGATTTGTATTAAACTAATTAGTGTAGTGAAAAATGAAAATCGATTTGAATTAATGGGAGAAAGATGTGCTAGCCTAGTTACTAATATTATCACGCCATGATTCAGTTTTCCTAAAAGTGTCTACTAACGCCTTATGTGGTGGTTAAATGTCATTAGGATCTGATGGTCAAATCACCTAACCTATAATCCTAGACCCCAACTCCTATGGTCAATTCGCCGGTAAATCTATTCATAGTCATTACGCACCAGCAATCTTTCTAGACCTATGCTTAGTGATTTAACACTAAACCAAGGTTTGGTCTACTCAAGGTTCCCGCACTTTTTAAGTATTTTCGCTAGAGTAGGTAGTCTTATGGTTAATTTCTACGCAAGAATGGTGGTAGTCCTATGGTCAATTCTTACGCACCCCTCGCAACCTAATAAAACTAGCTTTCTATGATCAATACTTACTAGCATATTAGGCACTACTTAGCTTCAATACTACCAAAACACGGGGATCAACGATAGGTTAGAAAGATAAACACATAAGGCGATAAATAAACGAAAAACATTAATCAAAGCATGATAAATTCATAACTAGGCTAACACATAACGTGTTTAACCTCTCATATTAAATAATGCAGCAAAAACAATATTATTAATCATATTGAAAGAAGACATTGGATTCGATACAAATACTTGATACAAATCTAAAGCTATTGAATTAATGGAATGATTTCTCCCTTGGAAAATAATGTAGAGTTGCTGAATTTTGTCCTTGGTGAAGCCCTAATTTGTCCTCCTTATGTTGTGGTGAAAGAATGATACTAAAATGCAGAATTAGGGCTTGTATTTATAGGCTCGACATAGTTACGGCATAACCTTAAGTAAAGGGTTACGCCGTGACCCCCATATAACTAGCGATCTTATCCATATAATAATCTCTATGGCATAACCTCAAGAAGAGGTTACACCCGCAAAACGCTCGTTAACATTTTCATCGTTTCTGCGTCGTAACCTTGTGGCGAGGTTACGGCGTAACCTTCTTGATCACTGAAATTGGCTAAGTCTTTGGATTTCTGTGGCGTAACCATGTCGATGGAGTTACGCTGTAACCTTGAGCAACGTTGACTTTAGTCTTCTAGTGAAATCCCTTGTTACGGCGTAGGTTGTAAGTGACTTTTACGCCGTAACCTTCTCTTTGTTTGCAAACTCTTGTATAAATTCGTTAGTTTTCCTTCCAAATTTGCGATTCTTCGTTCCAATGCTCATTTATACCCTGAAATGAAATAATAAGTAATAACAGTATATATTCATGCAAAACTACACAAAACTACACAAATAGCGAGCATATTATGAGTAAATTAACACTAAAATACGAGGACTATTTGATGTTATCAAATATCCCTTCACTTAAACTCTACTTGCCCTCAAGTAGACCTTATTAGAATTATTCTTAAAAAGATAACTCTCAAGTTAGCTTGGAAGATATGAATTCAAAAACTTGCTATGCTAGATACATCAAAGCCGAACACCTCACGAAATAGGGAACAAAAACTCTCATACACTCTCTAATCTAAGTGTTCAATTTCAGGGTGATTACTCATAAGCATAGTCATAGCATGTATCCTATCATAGGCTTGGCGGTTACACAAAACTCCACCACTAGAGCTAAGGTCAAGACAATTCTTAAAGGCAACATTGGGTGAACAAACGTATAGGCTAGGGGTGGATTATTCCTAAAGTCTTTTCTCACTAGCTACGGCGAAGGCGAAAAAATCCATGGCCAAATCCTAAAATCAATGATACATGACCAAATCCATGGTCAAGACACCAATGATTGCTCACTCCCTCACTTAAACTTGGAGCATTGAACAATAAGAATAAAATGGGTAGGATAAGACATGGAATTCTCATAATAACGTGTAAAAATTGAAAAATAAACAAATAAATAGTCTTAACCCATAATCAAGTTGTCGTCACCTATCGTCCATCCCCAACCCAAGCATCAAGACACGGAAACCAGATCATCAAATAACAAGTTAGTGTGCTAATAGAAGTTAACATATGATGGTGCACACTAACTTGACCTTCCAAAAGCTAGTTGGTATAAGGTAGTCACCAACTCATGTCTTCAATCAAATGTATATGAGGCAATCTCCTCGTGCTTATTCGAATAAGCTCATAATCACATGGATTAGTGTTTATAGTGTCCATAATTAGGGTTGATACTAATCCATTCTTCATCAACTACAATAACACAATAATGAACATTTTTTTAATTCATAACTAATATAAAAAGGTCATCCCCCCACTTGAGATTAATCATAAGTGAGAAATACAGGGGAGGGGGGGGGGCTTCAACGATCTTCAAATGTGTGTCCACGAAAGTGTAATTCCCGAACCTCTCAACTTCGACAAAAGACTTAGGCAAACGGCAACTTCCCAACCATAGGCTAAAGACTACACGGTAGGCTAAGGCTTTGGGTTAAAAAACGAAAGATTGGCTCAGAAGGGTGTATCTAGGGGTATCTTGCACTAAAGGTGAGTGCAACAAAAAGGATTTATCACAGGAGGTCGACAAGTCGAGGTGACTAGTCGATAAACACACACAATATAACACATATGGATTGTTTTGGTTTCAATCCTAAAATATTGCCTTCTCGAACTATCTATCCCAAATACACCAAGAAAACTCAATGCACTACTCGTCTATGGTCTCGAAATGATGTAAAGGCCAAGTTCTAAAGTATACAATACTACCGGCACACTCGATATTTGGTGGATTTATGTCATATGAGAAAACGGATAATAGGCTAACCCTCACCAATGGAATCAAGGGTTGTTGTGTGCTTGGCAAAGATTTACTCTAGTTAGGTTAGGAAAAACTTGACAATTTTTTTTTTTAATAAAAAAAGTGGCATAATTTTTCAAAATAAACTAAAAAAATGAGGGCAAATAAAGTTCAAGTAATAATTCTACTCCCCCCTCCCCCCACTTAAGTTGTACAATGTCCCTATTGTACACAAAAATTGTAATTAAGGAGAGAGAAGTAGAATTGGAACGAGAACTTCCCTAAAATTTTGCTCCAAAATGATAGAAGGATCATATAAAAGAGACGTGCCTTGACTTCGCCTTTATGAGCAAATTTCTACTCCCTAAAATCAAACCACTACCAAAAGCATAATTCTAAAAACAAAAACAAAAACAAACAAAAACCTAACTCACTTTCGTAGGAATCATGGTTGCATTTAGCGTATGCAACGAGAATTTTAAACCACTCGGTGTCCCGAGTGGACGAGTTTAGTCTCGTGAGGGTTTACAGGGAACACACCCACAAAGTTCATTTAGTTACTATTACAAGGTTATAGAATGCAAGTTATGTTAAAAATGATGTTTGTGCTACAGGGGGAATCTTCGGCGTAGACTCATAAACTGAGTTACGCCGTAGGTGAGTTGACCGGACGTTTTTGCTGTATAGTAGGGAAGGTTACAGCGTAACCTCCACGATGGGCCTACACCGTAGAAAAGCTATGATGTCGCTTCCCCAAGAATGTGCAACTCCATGGCTTGATACAACCCTTCTTATGTCCTCCCATGCAATAGACACCCGCAAAAGTAAATAACAAACAAACCAAACCAAACCAATCTATACTAATAAAAAGAAGAAAAGAGAAAAGACGGTTGTCTCCAGACAAATACTTTTCTTTATTAACGAGTCTTTAAGTTTGATGAGTGTGTAAATACTCATCATTTTACACCCGATAAAGACACAAAAATGACCAAAAACAATCAAATATATTGCAGATATCCTTGGTTTTGTGTTTTTATGTGTTTCAGGTACAAAGGATTGAAAACGGAGCGAAAACGAGGCAAATATGGACAAAACCGAACTTGATTTGGAAAAGAGCCGAAAACCGAAGCCGGAAAAGACAATTTTCATATGGATTTAATTCGAGCTCAAAAATCTCAAAATGGCCCTTGGATTATTTTTATTTGGCAAAAATGGACCCTTGAAGAACTTTGAAAATATGGCAGAAATGGTCCTTGAGGTTTCATAAATTACAACCATGGTCCTTGGTTTAATTCCCATTTACTCTAAACTAAAACAACCGGATCCAAAAGTTCAACAAGCCCAATCCACACACAACTAAAACCCAGCCCATCACCACATACCCACTCCAACCCACTAACCAAACCCGACCCACCCATCCTTAGTAACTAATAATACCGGGGTCAAACCCCCAATCTTCGGTCAAACCTCCCTAAATCCAGAGAAAGGGTCAAAATCCCTAATTTCTTCTTCCCCAACTTCCCGCCTAAACACAAAAGTACACCCATCACCTCACCACTTTCGTACCTATCCCAACATATTTGTCTCCTCCCACTCTTCCCCAAACCTCTTCCATTTCGGTCCAAAATAGCCTCACGGGTTTCACCTCCACCTCAGCAATCCGAGGCTAAAATAAGATCCAAAGGCCAAGATTTAGAGTGAAGAGTTCAAGATGATCCAATGGTGAAGAAAAGAAGGAGAAGACAGAAGATGCCAAAACCCTAGTCACTTATTTTTTTTATTGTTCTTGTATAAAGTAGTCATTTAGGTCATAGTGTAAAAGGAGGTTTTTATTAGCTTTTCTTTCGGTATGTATTTCTTTTTTGTAGTGTAATTTATTTTTTTATTGTAGTTTTAATCTGAGAATAGGAAATTGTAGGATTTATTTTAGCTTTAAATTCGGTATTTTTTTATTTTTAGTTGTAATTTTCGTTAAGCAGTAGAGGTTTTATTTTAGCATTTTTATTTAAGGTACTTTGTTTTTAGCTTATTTTCTTTCCCTGTATTGTAACTTAAGTTCAAGTTTTTATTTTAAAAGTCAACGTTGGTCAAACCTAGCTTATTGATTAATCTAAGTGTCTTATTTCAGTTAATTTTCACTTGTTAGTGCTCACAAATGTTAGTTTAATATCTTAGCTCTTTAAGTTCAGTTTAAATCAGGTTTTACTTGTTCAAATTTAAAACAACCTAGGGATAAAAGAGTGTTTGGTGTATGGTGAAAATGGGTAAAAAGGAAGTTTAACCGTTCATTTGCTATTCTGTCAAGTTTATTTAAGCTCAACTTAATATCTGTAAGTTTTTTTTAGAAGCTAGGTTATTGTTTTGAAGGTCTTGAAGGTTTTGCTGTGACTGTCTGAAATTCAGCCCAGCAGCTGAGCTTATAAGCTCTCTATAAGCTCGACTTGATAAGTCATCCTTTTAAGCCATTCTAGGTCCACCAATGGCCTGAATTGAATTAGCATAGGTCTTTGACAAATTGGTTCAATTTCTGATATCACTTGGTCTAAATTTAAACTGTCAGCCTAAATGCTCCTTTGGCCATTTTTCACACTTAAGTTTCAATCAGCTAAAATAGGTTTCAGCTCACCAAAGTGGTTTTACAAATACTTGGTAGGAGGATTTTTATTGGTTTGAACTTAATTTGGATTTTAAACTTGTTTGGTAGCTTAAATTTGAGGCTGGCTTTGTAATTTTTCCCATGTCGTTTAGTAATTTTTATGCATTTTTCCTTTTAAATTAGTTTTTTAATTAATATTTAATTAAATGTAATTTAGAAAAATGTAATTCTTTTTCAATAAATTTTCTTTTGTCATTTAGGATGTAGGAAAATTAATTTGGAATCCGTAGTTTTAGTATTTCATCGTTCTCACGTTTATGCTCGGGTATTCCCCGGTTTAGTTACGTTTTCAGCTTTCGTTTACGTTTTTAATTTCATGCACTTTAGATTATCGTTTTCCTTATCTTTTCAGTCGTTTTTAATTTATGTTCGCTTATTTTAGCTTAGAAAAACCCAATCTCATCTTTGTTTAACCATTCAAAACACGTATTCACAAGTCGAGATCACAAATTCCATCCACACCTTCGTTGGGGATAACGACCCGGGAATACAACTTCCGCTGTTTCCTTGGAGAAAAATATGTGTTGATTTTAACGAATCAATTTTTGGCGCCGCTGCCGGGGAGGGCTGACGCGAATTTTTTTTAAATCTCGTTTATCGTTGCGTGTTTTGAATCTTCGTAAATATTTTCTCATTAAAAAACCAAAAAGATTTTTATTTCAAAATTTATTTTCCTTTTTGTTTTTTTTTATAATGTTTCTAAAAAACCAAAAATATTCTTCTTATCCTTTCCATTCGTTTAATTCCTTTTCTCACCCTCTATCCGTTTTATTCTATCTCCTTAACCCTCTTTGTGTTTAATTCTGATGGAATCATTGATTCCTTGTGTCGGTTGTGGAGAGCCGCTTTTCGGTTTACCATGTCGTTGGTGTACGTGCGAACGATGTGGTAATGATATTCGGAACGGAAGTTGTTTGTTTTGCGGTTCAAGTAATTCAATTACTTATGATCAGAATCCAAATTCTTTCAATGAACCGACAAATTTTTCCGACTACTCTCCACAGCCCCAGATGTCTTCATCTTACAACTACGGTTGTGAATGGTGTGGGGGACCTCCAAATGGCGAAAATTGCCACGGTTGTAGCATTGTAAATTCGGGAAACGGGTTTGTCTATGACCAAAATCCCTACAATGAAACACCCGACCTTTTCAACCAACCCCCACAACATCATATGGAGACACACTTGTGTGAATTTTGTGGAGGTTGTCCTCATCCGGGATTTGATTGTCGAACGGGAGACATGCTTGTCTATGAGCAAAACCCTTATAACAATCAGACATCGTCCGGATTTGACACATCTTCATATTATACACCACCACAACAGTTTTACTGTTGTGAATTCTGTGGAGGTCCGCACTGTAATTCCGATTGTCAAACGAGGAACCCGCCTGTCTATGAGCATGGTCCTTGTAACAATTATGATTATTCGTATCATGACCAACCTCCACAGTATCAACCAATTCAGCCTCAGCCTCATCCATCTCCTCAGGATTTGGTTTTCGAAGATTTATTCCAAAAACTTGATGATGTGAGGAATGAACTTAATGATTTGGCTGTTAGGCATACCCAAGATGATCGTCATGGTGAATCTATGGAAGAATTACTCGCCATAGAACGAGCTGCACACAATCGTTTCTTGTTTAATCAGGCGTGCATGCTCGATGACGATGATGATGACGAGGAGAGTACTATTCCCTTGAGCGATATCATTTCTCAACTCCCTCAGTCTATTGCAATCACATCATTCTTTCCATCTATGAACCCTGATGACTCTCCTATTATGGGGGATGAGCATCTTAGCACTGTTCCTGAAAAGGAATCGGACGAATTCATAAAGTCTAGTGCTAAGAACCTTATCCCAATCCCAAGTGAGTCTGAGGATATATCGGATGATGAATGTGATTTGTCTATTTGTAGTGATCATCCTTTTGACACTACTGATGATTTTTCCGGGACGTTTTCTAACCCTCTTTTCGATTCAAATGACGATTTTTCCTCTAGTGATGACGAATCACTTTCTGATGAGGAAGTTCAAAATGAAAGTCTCAAAGTCTATTCGAATTCTCTTTTTGAATTTGATGATGAGTACTTTTCAAACAAAAACCCTCTCTTTGATGAAGAGTTAGAGAACGATGAGGTCAAGGACTCTATTATCTCAAATCTTGATGATATGACCTCGGTTCTTAATCCCGACGTTCTTTCTCCGACATATGTGACCTTTACTTCTGTGGATCGCCATTATATTGATGTCACATATATCGTTCGAGTTTTTCTACCTTTCTTCTCCTATAAGGTAGATTGTCCTCTCATTCTCTCGTTCGGGAATGAGGACAAAGTTTTTGACCCCGGCATCTCCATGTATCATTCTTTTGAGCCGGATGTATCTCATCGGAGTGGAACTTTCAAGTACTCCAATGTTTATCCAAACATTTCGAATGAAAGTCCGATGAAGATTTTCTTTTCCGCATGCTTCCCCAAGAACAAATGAATTCGGGGTCGAGTCAAGCTAGTGACTCGGTTAACAAAAACATTAGCATCACATGGGTGACAACCCATGTTTCTGACTTCTCTCTATTTTCTAACACTAAGTGTGGGGGGATGCCTCTGCTGTGCTTTGTTTTGTGTGTTGTTTGCTCTTGTTTGCAGGTTTCCCTTGGATAGTGTTGATTGGCGCGCCTGTTTTCAATCCAGCCGCCCAATATCCTATCTTGTTGCTAATGTTTATCTAGGGATATCTTTTTAATCCTGTTTGTGAAAATGGAGATTTCTGTTCCACACTTGGCTATTAGTATTACCTTTTTACGTTCTAAGTGTCGGCATAATAGCCGGTACTTTGAATATTGAGGGCAATATTCAATTCTAAGTGTGGGGGGGAATTCTCTCGAATTTTGTCACATATGTAACTTCTAGTGCCCTAGTACCCCCGTTTTGGCCAAAATTTTAAATTTTTTTTTCGTTTTTAGATAAGAAATTGCAATAAAAAATTAGTGTTTAGTCTTGATTAGGTTAGAACAAAGGGAATCCCGACTCTGCTAGAGTGTTGATCTAGCTGCTTCCTTAACGTTTAGACTAAGGTTTTACGATTTGTGCAAATGAAAATGCTAAGCGTAGAGTAGTTGGTTCTCTTTAGAGCTTATATAAGTAATCTATGGCTTTTCCTCCCAGGAGATAACTAATCTGATTTAATAAGTGCTTATTTTCAAACTTTTGAACACACAAAATCATTTTTTTTCATACGATTTTGAAAAATACTAGTTCAAAGATTTATTTAAACTTCGGAACAAGCATATGTCATAGTAATGTAAAAGTTAAGTAATAAATAAATGTGCTGAAAAGCTAAGGTTCAAGATCGGCCCTTGGATCCTTATTTCCGGAAGGCGTTTAGGTCTTGGCTACCCTCTTACACCGGCCCTTGGACCCTTAATTCTGAAAGGCGTTAAGGTCTTGGAACTCTCCGTTGTAACGGCCCTTGGATCCTTTATTCCAGGAAGGTTTAAGGTCTTGGTTCCCATGAAACTCCGTTAGTTTATATTGCACAAAGTTAAGTATTAAAAAAAAATGAAAAAAAAAATAAAGAAAAATGAAAAAAAAATAAAAAGGAAATAAAATGGAATGATATTGCAAAATGCAATAAATTTTGAAGCTTGCTTGTTGTGAATTTTAAATCTATCTTTCAACTAGTATTAGTCAAAATTTTATAAAAACGTCGATTTTTGTTATCAAGATTTTGAAAATCAAGCACTGTCACCTAAACTTAAATAAATTGTGGGAGTGAAAAGTTAAGTTTCGGCTTACATAGATTATTAGTATAAGTAGTGTTAGCATTTTACAAAAACGTTTGCACATTGAGTTTAAGCTTAGTTGGGAATGTAAAAAGAGGATGACGATATCAATTCCCTGGAGACACCCATTTTGTGTGAATCCCGTTCCATGATACCATTTTTGAAAATCAAGCATGTTATCTATTTTTGTTTTAGTTTAAATTTCTCGCATTTAATAAAAAATCAAAACGGGGTATACTTGGTATTCTTTTGATCCTTTCATTACTTCATATGATTGGATTGCTAGGGACTAGCAATAGCTTAGTGTGGGGGATTTGATGAGTGTGTAAATACTCATCATTTTACACCCGATAAAGACACAAAAATGACCAAAAACAATCAAATATATTGCAGATATCCTTGGTTTTGTGTTTTTATGTGTTTCAGGTACAAAGGATTGAAAACGGAGTGAAAACGAGGCAAATATGGACAAAACCGAACTTGATTTGGAAAAGAGCCGAAAACCGAAGCCGGAAAAGACAATTTTCATATGGATTTAATTCGAGCTCAAAAATCTCAAAATGGCCCTTGGATTATTTTTATTTGGCAAAAATGGACCCTTGAAGAACTTTGAAAATATGGCAGAAATGGTCCTTGAGGTTTCATAAATTACAACCATGGTCCTTGGTTTAATTCCCATTTACTCTAAACTAAAACAACCGGATCCAAAAGTTCAACAAGCCCAATCCACACACAACTAAAACCCAGCCCATCACCACATACCCACTCCAACCCACTAACCAAACCCGACCCACCCATCCTTAGTAACTAATAATACCGGGGTCAAACCCCCAATCTTCGGTCAAACCTCCCTAAATCCAGAGAAAGGGTCAAAATCCCTAATTTCTTCTTCCCCAACTTCCCGCCTAAACACCAAAGTACACCCATCACCTCACCACTTTCGTACCTATCCCAACATATTTGTCTCCTCCCACTCTTCCCCAAACCTCTTCCATTTCGGTCCAAAATAGCCTCACGGGTTTCACCTCCACCTCAGCAATCCGAGGCTAAAATAAGATCCAAAGGCCAAGATTTAGAGTGAAGAGTTCAAGATGATCCAATGGTGAAGAAAAGAAGGAGAAGACAGAAGATGCCAAAACCCTAGTCACTTATTTTTTTTATTGTTCTTGTATAAAGTAGTCATTTAGGTCATAGTGTAAAAGGAGGTTTTTATTAGCTTTTCTTTCGGTATGTATTTCTTTTTTGTAGTATAATTCATTTTTTTATTGTAGTTTTAATCTGAGAATAGGAAATTGTAGGATTTATTTTAGCTTTAAATTCGGTATGTTTTTATTTTTAGTTGTAATTTTCGTTAAGCAGTAGAGGTTTTATTTTAGCATTTTTATTTAAGGTACTTTGTTTTTAGCTTATTTTCTTTCCCTGTATTGTAACTTAAGTTCAAGTTTTTATTTTAAAAGTCAACGTTGGTCAAACCTAGCTTATTGATTAATCTAAGTGTCTTATTTCAGTTAATTTTCACTTGTTAGTGCTCACTGATGAACTCAAATAAGTACATTTTATTACTATCATTTATCCTATTAATTTGACTTGTTTTACTATATTATGTATGAGGATTGATACTTAATCGTTTACTTTTGTAATTCTCAGGTAAAAACAAGCATTTGGTGAAACTTAGCGATTTTGGACTGATTATGGAGCAAAACATGCATAAAGTTAAGAGTCTACTGAAATGAAGAAGATCAAGACTAATCTGCTCCAGATGCGCCGCATCTCACTCATGACATGCGCCGCATCTCTATCAAGATATCACCAGATACGATCCAAGATACAAGAGGACATGCGCCGCATCTAATCATGAAGTTACGCCGCATCTTCTGGCGGTGTACGAATATTCCTGAATATTATAATCTTGGACCCCACGCGAAGTTAAGTACATGCGCCGCATCTACTCCTTAGATGCGCCGCATCTTCCCTCAGACAGAAACTATAAATACCCCAAAGCCAGACGAATTTCGTACGCATTATATTATAACCTAAGTCCGAACAGAAGAACCAAAGGACGAATTCAGTCAAGGAGGCAGCACAAGACACACCCAAATCAAAGATACAAGAGCTGTAAGAAGGTGCTGCATGTATTTAATTCATTAAGTAGTTTTGTTTTATTGTGTTAGCAAACTTTAATTCATCAGGATTGGTGGCTTGTGTAATGTGACAACGAAAGATTGCACTCCCTTTAATACTTGCTTTCCCATCAATTAAAGTTTATATGTTGATGTCTTTGGTTACTACTTATTAGTGCATTGATAACCTCTGTGTTTATTAGTGGCTTGCGGGCATTTGACTGCGGGACATAATGTGGCTCCCACGGTTATTACTAAATTGATCACTTAGGAATAACTTTTAGACATAAGTAATCATTAAGGGTTTACTCGCCGATAAGAATAGGACCAACGAGAAAGGGTTAACTACATACACTTCATATAAAGCTATCAATAAAACAAGTGACAATCTACTTAATCATAAGGACAGTCCTCTTATTGTCTCAAGTATCTATCTGTGTACGTGTGTGCTACTTGCTGATTCGTGCCTATTGGTTTATTTTATTATTTAATTGCAAACAAATCGTGCCAGTCTCTCAGGCTGAAACCCCCTTGCGTTAGGATATTAAAATACTGATTAGAATAACTAGATAATACGTTCCACTCTTAGTGATCGACACTCTACTTACTATTATCTTCATACTGACCGGGTACACTGCTCGTTAAGTGTGTGTGTTATTGATAAGTCGGCTAAATATAAATTTAAAACTTGAGTAGGCATTAAAACTGCCAAAACTTTACTCCAACGCACGCCCATCAAGTTTTTGGCGCCGCTGCCGGGGAGTGAATTGTTATTATCTGTTAATTTGATTAGTATTTTAATTAGGTTTTTCTTTTTATTAGATTAATTGCATCATTGTACTATTTTGCATATTTGTTGTATTGTGTGGTAATTGTTTGCTTTTATTTTTATTTTTGTGTGTTTTATTTTTTGTTTGTGTGTTTAATTTTTTGTTTTTATTTTTCGTATTTTTCTGTTCTGCTATCGTTGTACTGTGCTAAATCAAACGATACGGCGCATCTGATCTCTCAGATACGGCGTATTGCGTTTATTTTTTTTTAATACAACGCGTTTAATTAATTCGATACGACGCATCTTTTCCCCAAGATACAGCGTATCTGTTTTTAATAAAAAATTTTTTTTCTAAGCCATAAAGTAATACGACGCATCTGCTTTTGCAGATACGGCGTATCTGTTTTTGATAAAAAATTTTCTAAACGTTAACGCCATACGACGCATCTGCTTTCGTAGATACGGCGTATCTATTATTTTAATTAAAAACAGTTTGCGAATTATTAAACAGATACGACGCATCGATCTATATCGATACGGCGCATCTTTCTGAATCAAAAATCGATATTTATTTTTAAACGTAACGAAAATACGGCGCATTAACTTTTGTTAATACGACGCATTTAATTTTAATTAGATAAGCCGATTTTTGATTATTTAATTCGATACGGCGCATTCAAAATTCTAAAGCGGCGTATCTATTTTCTGAATAAAGTCTGATTAAATTTTAACGTATTAAGATACGGCGTATCCAACTCTTTGGATACGGCGCATCGTCTGCAGATATCAGTAACTTTAATTTTTCGTATTCCGTTTTCGTTATTAATTATCTGATATATTACTTTCTCGAGCATACCCTACTGATATTTTTGTGTTGATTTCAGGAAGTGCATGACCAGGAGTTCTACGAAGAACTTGATTCAACCTTTCGAAGATCCTGAACGAGCCCTACATTCGCTTAAAAGGCTTTTCAACACAAGAAGCTTTGATCTTTCAAGTTCACTCGAGCTTGATTACTTTTCTGAAGAAAAAGAGGAAGTTGAAACAGAAACAATGGGCGAAAACACTACTATGGAGGAATACATGAACAGCACCCGTGCTGATTACACTTCAGGAGTTGCTAGACCTAAGTTTGATGATAAGTCAAAATTTGAGTTGAAGGGTCAGTTTCTCAAAGAACTAAGAGAGAATGCTTTCAGTGGGACGGAACATGAGGATGCTAATGAGCATGTTGAAAAGGTCCTGGAGATTAAAGATTTGTTTACTTCAGAAGGAGTCACTGACGATCAGATCATGCTAAGAATCTTTCCAATCTCGCTAAAAGGAGCTGCTAACAAGTGGCTAAGGAATGAACCTCCTAGTTCAATCACTACATGGGGAGATTTGAAGAGCAAATTCCTGAAGAGATATTGTCCACCTGCTAAGAATGCTAAAAAGATGGAGGCTATCAATAGTTTCAAGCAAGAGCCTGATGAAACCCTTTATCAAGCTTGGGAACGATTTAAAGATTTATTGATAAAATGTCCTCAACACTATCTAACCCCTATGCAGGAGATAATATTGTTTTATCAAGGACTGGACGTGCCTACAAGACAGATTTTGGATGCTAAGGGAGCTGTACCTCAGATGAGTGCAACTAATGCTAGGAAAGCGATCCAAGAAGCTGCTGATCATTCTCAGAAATGGCACGATGGGACCTCTACTAGATCTAAGAGCAGCACTAATTTTGACGGGATCGCTGCTATTCAGGCTCAATTGGATAAAATTAGTAGAGAGATGAAGAAGCGAGATGAAAGAGCATATGCTGCCCAAGTTGGATGTGAAAAGTGCGAAGGACCTCACTACACTAAAGATTGCCCGAACAAGAATGAAAGTGAGACATTTGAAGAAGCATATTACACCCAATTTGGACAACCATTCAGACCTTCAGGAAGATTTAGGGAAGCTAGTCCGGGATTCTATCAAAAGAACAACTTCAATCCCGCTTATCAAGAGAGGAGGCAGACTTTAGACGATACTTTAAAGCAAATTATGACCGATGCTGCTAAAAGACATGAAGAGAATACTGCTATGATCAAAGAAATCCGAGCTTCAACGGACACTACTACAAGAAACCAAGGAGCTTCGATCAAAGAATTGGACCAACAAATTGGTCAAATGAGCAAGGTTCTGCAAGAAAGGGGATATGGAAGTTTACCGAGCTCAACTGAAACCAACCCAAGAGATCATGTCAAGGCCATAAGCACCACTGAAGAAGTCACTCCTAATATACCTAGAAGATCGATGAATGGTGATGATGGTGCAAGACCCAAATTTTTCTTTAATTCTTCAATCAGCTTAAGGAGACTACTAAAAGAAAAGACAAAGATTGAAGAGGAGATCAAGGCAACAATGAAAGAAGAGAGCTCTGCAACCGACTTAAATGCCTTGCCTCATAAAGAAAAAGACCCAGGAAGTTTTACTTTACCTTGTTCTATTAATGATATATCTTTCAATAATGTGTTAGCTGACTTAGGAGCTAGTGTTAGTGTTATGCCTCTTAAGACATTCGCTACCCTAGGACTAGGAAAATTAGCACCAACTAAGTTACTTATTGAATTGGCTGATAAAACGGTAAAACGACCTGAAGGGATTGCTAATAATATACTAGTTAAGATTGAGCAGTTTATTTTTCCCGTAGACTTTGTTATACTAGACATGCCCGAGGATGTTAAGATTCCTTTAATCCTCGGAAGACCTTTCTTGTCTACTGCCCATGCTAAGATTGATGTGTTTAAAAGAAAATTTTCATTAAGGGTAGGGAATAATAAACTAGTCTATAAGTGCCAAGATCCGGTTAAAAGCATAATTAGAGGTGTTTATGTGATAGGATTAAGAGAGCGTATGGACCTCGATCTTGAAGCTAGACTTATGGGAGAAACATTGATTCAAAACAACTCAACTAATCCTAATCATGAGAACTTTGAGGAATTCATTGACCTTAATGTACCTACCGAACTTAGACGCAATGTTGTTAATGATTCTGATGATGAGTGGTATGATTGTGTAGTAATTAATAAACGTAGGAGAGTAGTTGAGAAAACGAATTTGAACAATGATGTGTTTATTGAACTACCACCCCACCTTGCTTATTTATGCCTATATGATAATAAGAATTTCCCGTCTATCATTTTGTCATCTCTGCCCGAAAGGGACAAGACTTTGTTCATACAGATATTGAAGAAGAACGGCGTGGAAATTAAGGACGAGCAAGGAGTGTTCAATATTACTGAATTGGCGATGAGGGAGCGCGATGTTTCCGACTCCTTCAATGATCGATATTAAAGAGCTGAACGTGAGTCTAACTTGAAGACTCTGGAATAAAGACAAGTGCTTACCGGGAGACAACCCGGATTTATCTTTTATTATTCTGTTTTCTGTGTCGAGTCAGTCAGGCCCGCATGAGGATACGGCGCATCTCAATTCTGAGATGCGACGCATCTCCTGCAATGGTCATATCTTATTTTATTTTTCTGCATTTTTATTTTCGACTTTAAAACTATTTATCAGTTTATTTTAATGCGGCGCATCTTTATTCTGATCCGTATTAATTCCAGGCTCGATACGGCGTATCTTCTTCCATAAGATACGGCGCATCGACTGACCTGATGATTTTCAGTTTTAATTTTTAAGTTTTATTTTTATCTAACTACTAATGTATTATGCAAGTTGAACCTTTCTTATCTTAGGTGTGTTTTAAAGTGTTGGTGGTATTATAGTTTCCTGGATTTCCTGTGGATACATCAAGTATGAAGCTTTAACGTTCTAATCCACAAGAAAGATGATTTTTGCTCTTATACTAATGGAGGATCATACCGAGCAAATCTCAGGGGAGTTTTCCTGTTCTAATTCTTTTATTTTCCAGTTTTTAACCTTTTATACAAACAACGAGGACGTTGTTTAACTTAAGTGGGGGGATTGGAGAATTAGAACACTTAACATTTACTTGTCCTAAACTTTTTCAAAAATTATGCTTAAAATGTGCTTAATATATCAAACTTAAAAATTTTTTAGCATGTTTTTGTTTAAGATCTAAGTTGCATTACTGCACACATGACGTTATTTTCAAAAATTGTGATTTTCCAAAATTCACAAATCTATGAGTGTGCCGGTGACTTGTAAACTTTAGAACTTGGCTTGTATACTATTCGAGACCACCATAATGAGTATTATATTTATATAATTGGAATGACTTGTCTAAATTGGTAAAATTCTAGGATTACACCCAAATAGCCTTTATATGTTATGTGTTATTAACTAACTACACTGGTTAGTTAACCCCCGTATAAACCCTTTTGTTACTCTCATTTTTAGAGTAAGATACCCCTAGAAAAACACTCAGAGCCATTCCTTTCGTTTCTTACACCTATGTTTAAAATGTTTCGTTACACCCTTACACCTTAGCCTACCCTGTAGATTAGGATCCGTGGTTTGGTTAATTGCTATAGGCAAAGTGTAGGGTATTCACAATGCAAGAAACACTTGTTTGAGGCTTAGATTTGGATCGAATGGAAGAGAACTTAGTGAGAGAAAGTGGGAACTTCTAGTGAGAGAAACACTATGTGTATTAGCTTAAAATGTAATGAGAGTTCCAACCCTTCCCAAGTGTGGGAAGGGGTATTTATACTTCTACATATTGGTGCCCCTAGAGGGCTGTGGAGTGAGCTGACAGTGGGGAAAGCCCCGACCCACTCCACAAATATAAATACGACTAAGATAATACTAATATTACTAATACTACTAAGCTTATATAAATAAGCCTACGAGCTATGTGATATGCTAAATAGATACTCGGGGTGACCGAACCTTCATATGAATATTTATATTCCTAACAATCTCCCCCTAAGGGAGGTCACCCCGGAAATAATATTTTGAATTCTAGCATTTGATCTTTTGGTCTTGACTTCATAGCTCGTAGTCTTCGATTCTTCAACGTCTTGAAACTTTGTGTCTTTAGCAGTGATCTTTTGATGACTGTTCTTCTATCTTGGATGATCTTTGAGAATTCTTCGAATTTATCATCCAACTTTTGTCTTCATGTCATCATTCAGCAGTATGTTTCAATGTGATGTGTTATTCTTTGAACCGACATGCTCACACCATTTGGTGTCATGATCTTCAACATCAGAGTAAGCAGAAGCCGTGTTGAAGGTCTTTAGGTTGATCATGACTATGTAGAATTCCAATGATGATGTAGTGTGATCATGTGGTAGAGGATTGGCATCTTTTCTGCAACCAGCTACAACAGCAACCAGCTACAGCATTCAATCAGCTACAACCGCAAACAGCTGCAACAGCAATCAGCTACAATCACCAGAAGTTCCTGCATACGACAGTTAGCAACAAATCGACCGGTACTTACAGGTTCGGACTTCGAGATTGTTAACAGCATAGTGTGAAAACTCTCTCTAATCCTTACCAAGACCGTTCCTAATCGAAAACCCACAGAGGGCTTTTTTAAGATCGAACCGTAGCACATCAACGATTAGGTGAGTCGCTGGAGATCACTCCACGACTGTAGACCGTTTGAAACCGCCGTGACCACTAAGCGTAATCCATAAAGAATTACCGAAGTGACCTGCTTTCAGGGCTGCTTGATGTTGACCCTGGCAGGAATTTCCATTCAATCATTGAGAATTACATTAGTAAATTCCCTCATAAATGTTCTGGCAGATTGCTAAGATCTGCGTAGGACTCATAAGTTTACAACTGGTGTCCTTAATGTTGAACAACCAGTGTAGAAATAATTCGTGTCCCTATGAGATCTTATTATGCATCTCGTGGCTCTAGACTCAATTGTGCGTTTTGATTTGGTGATCGGAGGCTGGAGAGAACTGCCACCTTTTCAATATCATCTAACTCGGAGTGAGAGAGACGATAGAAATATATTGAACTTAGTGACAATTGAAACAAGAGTCCTTTGAGGGACCTTGAGTGGCTAGGGAGGGTTGTGCAGCGTATCACTGGGTCCATGATACTTTGTCTTCAATGCCAGCAATCAACTAAGTGATTCTGACAGCATATGTATTGACCCGGTTTTTGCCTAAAGTGTAAGGAGGGCTTCTTTCTTTTCACCCTTTACCTTTACATTTCTTTTTCATTCTTCAACCCCTTCAGTGCTTACCGAGACTTCCTTGCTAGTACCTTGTTGGGTTTGTTCCAGTACTAGCTCCATCTCAGTCGGCACTCTTCCCTTATTCACTTTTCTCCTTTTTTAATCATACCTAAGGACTTCTACACTAACTAGTGGATTGTCCCTGGGTAGATCCCTCCGGCTCTGGCGGGATCGTGGGAACTTGAGCCTAACCTAACCATCCTTATAACTCCATGCATTCATTAAAATGGTCAGTCTTTGGTATTCATCCACGATTGCCAAACCAAATCTTTGAAAAATCTCTCAAAGTGTTCATGATTCTGAAACACATTTTTTCAAACACTTGAGAATTTTATATTTTTCAAATGCTCCCCCTCAACATGTGCTCGGTTGATTGTTTTATAAATTTGCACATGTTAGGTAGAGCTCGCACTTTTTGAATTGATCCACTTTCAGTGAACATGACCGATTCGAGACACGCTTACATCACTAGTTAGACTAGCTTGAAATTATTACCCGGCCTGGTCAAGTCCACAGAAAGTTTCTCGAAGTGGTACACTCTACTCAGATACATCTTTTTCGAGACACGCTTACATCACTGGTTAGACCAGCTTGAAATTATTACCCGGCCAAGACGTATCCTTTCGATTGATGACAGTTCAAGTTTCGTCAATTCATTGGTGAAGTCTGAGCCTTGCTCACATAAGATGCATGCCAAATCCTTTGCTCCCCCTCAATAAGTGCATTGGTATACAAAAGAGTTTAGCACTTACTGGAGAGCTTACTTTCACATCCAAAACATTTTGCTCCCCCTCAATATGTGCCTTGGTATACAAAAGAGTTTGGCACATATGGGAGAGCTTACACATAAATCCAAAACATCACATTTTCATCAGGTTTCATATTTAAATCACATTCTCTCCCCCGATCAAAAATTTCAAACCATTTGAGATTTGTGATCCCAATTGATTTAAATAAGTTAGAAAATGTGGGAGAAATTGTGTCCGATTTAATATATTCTGATGATGAGAACATACTATTCTCCTCCTTAATCTAAGAGGGAGATTCACTGCTTATTTTGCACATTTGATTATTATGACACATATGAGTTTGACCTTTTTGCGCAGACGATATAATCACCCGCTTTTCTGAGTGAGTCAGTGGTCAACATCAATCATCCATCCACCAACAAATCTTCTCAAGTATTGTCGATCCCCTCTTGGCGAGATCCGAGTAAGTACTTCTTTGTTGAAATGATGGTAGTGGAGGTGAAGGTGTTGTTGTTGTTGTTGTTGCCGATGTTGTTGTCGTGGTGAATTCCGAGCCAATCAATAGAATTTGAACGTCTGATTAAATGGTTAGAATGGGAACTGGCACATTCATTTTGGCTATGGAATCTGCATAAGAATATCAACACAGATATACATGCATACAGATGCACTATTCCTTAATAGCTACCCTTCAGTAGCTTGCCACATTATAATACCAAGTTCATCTTATAATCAAACCCCAATCAGGAACTACGTCAAACCACTATCTAGCATGAAGAGCAACTAGCAATCATGAACATGGCAATTCACACAGATTTCAATATTTAATTCAGGATCTTAGGAACATGATTCTAACATAATAGCAATCTACCTAAGCGAATCCTGAGAACATATGCACAATATCAACAACAATTAAGCAGCAGAGACAAACAACATTTGAAACTCATTCACTTAGTTCATACAAATGTCAGTTGGAGCATTCAAGAACATCAAACACATCGGGTTTTCTAACTTCTTTCAGATTTTGAGTTTTAATGTATCTAGGGGATTAAACGAGGATTCCAAAGAGATACAAATGAACCTTCTAGTTATATGAAGCTAGGATACTACAAGCAAATTGCACATAATGTCCTAAACTTTCTAGCAACTAACACACTTGGTCATTTGATATATTTAAGCAATATCCTCTTCAACTAATACCCCATTAACTGCAAAACCTTTTCTAAGAGTCATGAATTAATCAAGAAACCCGTTTGATGATATAAAATTTGAATTCACTCTCCCCCTCAATCAATGACCCGTATTCTAGTTGAGCCTCAACTAAAATCAAGCTTAACCCCACAACTCATCAAACAAGAACTGTCATGAGGTTTTGTAGTCGTTGATTGAGTGACAAATTTTATGCATAATCCAAGTATAAACAAATTTCATACAACACATATTCACCAAGTGTCTCACAAATAATTTTCAGAAGAATCATAGAATGAAAACTACTTGCATACAAAGAAGATTTCTCTTCTTTTTCAAGAAATGATGCACTGAAACGTACATCAGATCGAAGAAACATGGATATGAAGTAATCCATGCCCAGGTGAACATCACCCAGTTGGAGGAACAGTCGTCTTTTTGGCGACGTGCTTTCCCCAATATGAAGCGCGGGTTGCTATCTAAAGTAATAGCAAGCCATTTAGACATGTTTTAACAATTCATTTTAACTTCTGCTCGAGCTTCATTTAAAGACCCGTGCCATTATTGAATGACATTTCTAAGTCCGTAAATGTTATCGATAAACAGAAGACATGCCTAGGTGAAACTATTTTTGGTATTTTCTATTTTTTTAATTTTTATGGTTTTTCTTGGTTTTAATATTTTTCTATATACAATTTTCTGGTTCTATAATTTTCTATTTACAGTATGTTTTAAGATATGTACAAACTATATTATTCAGTTTAAGACGATGATGAAATGAATACCAAAATGAGGATACGTTCAGTATGTTGTAGAAATCTGTGGTCAATCATCTCTTAAACTTTCACCACCAAAGCTTTCGAGGCTCCTGAACAGACGATGGAACTTGAGCCTTCCCAATGTACAGCTTTGATAGCTTCCCCCCAAACCGACAATCTTCATACTGAGCAGATTCTAAGCTCTCTTTCAAGCTTACATAAGGTAAGCGTACAGCGGAAACCGTAGCAAACCACATTAAGTATTGCTGCTCCCTTTTAAGAATAATCATCGTGATTCTCCGTTCGGGGATCCTCAAATAGATCAGCAATGAATCATCTCACATTTGAATAATTCTTCTCACATTTCTTCCCGCTGAATACTGAAGAAATGCCTACCAAAAGTATCCAGAGACCACTTTCCCCCAAGTAGTTGAAGAGATGCAGCCAGTCTCGATATATGAAGCCCAAAAACCCGAAGTACCCACTCAATCCCATTAATGAAGTCGACAAAGCATCATCAAGATCAATTAAGACCCGAAAATCCCCTTATCTCCTTTCAGGACATTGCAGATAAGAATTGTTACACCAAATTCAGCTAAGTCCCGAGTGTAAGCAATTTATCCCGTATGTAGTCGACATGATAACACCGAGACAGTACCATAACAGCTACTGAGTACCGGATGTACACATTTCCTTCAGTAGGATACCGACTAACCATAGGAACCATCATACAATTGTGTACCTCTTTTATCATCAGAAACTGACATTCTCTTCCCACACTTAGTTGGAATGACACACCAGAAAGAACGAGTTAGAACATTGATTTTCTCTGCGGTTATGACATTTGTCTTCCCGGAATAATCTTCAATTGAGAAGAAGTATAAAGCCCATCATGTGTACTCATTGTGCATTCAGATGTATGTCTCCTTCCCCCTTGCTGGTTTTGATACCTCATAATCAGCAACACATTTTACGAACATATTCTTGAAATCTTGTGAGAAGAACAACTTAGGCTCAAGTAGATCAAGTGAGAATTAACCGCTGCCGAAACCGTCTCTGACTATCTTTATCAACCCTCAAGTAGGCCTTATGATGAGATAACTGATGGAGCAAACCCGATATACCAAACTTGAGCCTGAAGATAGAATTCCCCATTCTTGTGACTTACGCTTGCACTAATGTTGGAAGAACGGTGTAGAGAATTAGTGCTCCAAGCAAATCTCTAAGTACTCAATACCCAACCAAGGTATGAGACATTAACACCTCTTACGATTATCCACAACGACATCGGCGTGTGACACTGAGTACTACAACGTAACTTCTTTAAGTGATAGTTACCCCGACTACTGGTAACTAGATAACCTAAGACTTCAACTTAAATCTTAAGCACGAGCAAGTTATCATAGAAAGTCATGCATCCAACCAACCCCGACTTCAAGATAAGATAAGATCACGCCTTTGAGGAAGTCAACTTCGATCTCGAATAAGTGATACCTAATCAACTCCATGGTCACAATTAGATGCCCAGCTCAAGTGAGTGAACCAACAACCAAATGTACATCGAATCACTTGTTCACACATCTAAGTACTCAATACCCAACCAAGGTATGAGACATTAACACCTCTTACGATTATCCACAACGACATCGGCGTGTGACACTGAGTACTACAACGTAACTTCTTTAAGTGATAGTTACCCCGACTACTGGTAACTAGATAACCTAAGACTTCAACTTAAATCTTAAGCACGAGCAAGTTATCATAGAAAGTCATGCATCCAACCAACCCCGACTTCAAGATAAGATAAGATCACGCCTTTGAGGAAGTCAACTTCGATCTCGAATAAGTGATACCTAATCAACTCCATGGTCACAATTAGATGCCCAGCTCAAGTGAGTGAACCAACAACCAAATGTACATCGAATCACTTGTTCACACATCTCCCCCTCAAAGATTGCATACGAGGATGCCATCTTTGATTGAACAAGTGCATATGAGGTTGGTCCACTGTTCACACTTCTCCCCCTCAAAGATTGCATACGAGGATGCTATTTTTGATTGAGTGAATAAACGTCCAATCGGATGGAAGTAGATACACTTGATATCTGAATGAGCATGGAGCAAGTATGAAGCCTTTATATGAGAAAAGTCAGAAACATGGAGAGTCGTATGACCACTTCTCAAATCTCAATCACCATGTAGTTTATTCACCTTTCTCCCCCTCAAAAATTGCAAATGACGACTAACTGCCATTTTTGATAGAGCAGGTGAATAAGAATATACTCCAATGTACTTTTATCCCCTTTGGTGACTGAATGAGCATTTGAAGAACATGAAGCTTGATGAGAATGGTCATAAATAAGAAGATTCCTCTTCTTCCGAAGATAAAGTGCACTCAAGCGTACGCCTTTCTTTTCTTTGATGAACGGGGCCTGAAGAGATGTCAACAGACGCCATAATGTTGACATTGAAACCCGAGGCTTGAACTGTTGTATTCAAACGTCGTTGTCGATGGAGAACGAGGCCTGAACTGATTTGAACAGACGTCATAGCCAATGAAGAGCGAGGCCTGAACTGATGTGTTCAGACATCATAGCCAATGAAGAGCGAGGCCTGAACTGATGTGTTCAGATGTCATTATGTTGAAGAGCGAGGCCTGCACTGACTTGTACAGACGTCATTATCGTTGATGTTCATCAAGCTTGAATTTTTTGAACCCCTACATCATGAGATATCACTCTTTTCGGCACCCAAACCCTGAGTCTTTCCTTAATAGGAGGGAACGATGTACCTGCACTTAAGTAAAGACTTCCTGCATTGACATTAAGAGTTTGTTTGCATTTATATGGGTTAGTGATATCAGCAGTTGAGCCATTTTGGGTTGCACTATCAACCTTGGTTTAGCACTTAGTGAACATCTTTCGAATAGGTATCCATCTAAGACCAACAATCTTAAAAGTTCTACCCGTCGGTATCCACCTAAGGCAAGATTTAGGAGTGTGTGGTTTCTCACGTACAGTGGAGGACTTGTTTAGAGAAGACCTTTGACCTACAGTGATCTGCCTACCAGGTTTTTGAGTATGACTCTTTGGTTCTACGGGCTTGTTGTTGTTTCTAGTCTTAGAGGATTGAACCTTAGCACGAGCATTCACTTCCTTCAGGAATTTTGTTATACAAACATCATGGGTTGCATTAAAAACACATTTCTGACAAGTCGAGCAAACAAAGTGTTTGGAATCAGAAAAAGATCTAGGGTTCTTAGAGTGATCGGCTACGGGAATTGCCTTAATTGGCACGCAACTACTCTTAGAAACAGGCAAATTCCTAGTCTTTTCATGTGTGTTTTTCTTAGCGTCCACTAGGTTTTGATTTTGAACAATGTCTTTATGTCTAACATGTTCCTTTGGTGTCACAAGTGACACACGCGTTGAACTAATCCTAGAAGAACTAGATGCACTCATGTGATGTGGTTTTGCAACAGCATATTCCTTTTCACTAGGTCTAGACTGTGAAGTGACTGGTTTTGACAAAACTTTTTCCGCATCAACTTGGGAGGCAAACCGTGTTTTTGAAACATTTAACCGTTCAGATCTAAACGCTGTCAGTTGTCTAACAACTGATTGGTTCCTAAGTGGTGGTTTCCCCAAGATTGATGGTTTTGCAAACTTAGTGTTCACACCATTTCCATTCAATTTTCTCAATTCGTTTTTCAATGATGCAATTGCAAAACCCTTTTCCTGAAGTTGAGCCTTGAATTCATCATTTTTGGCAATCAAAGAGGTAATTTGCTCTACATTCTTAGTTTTTGAATCTTTGATTGTATCATTCAGTTCTTTGCAATGAATTTTCAAAGACTCATTTTCCTTAAACAATTCAGTCACTTTATGATCTAATTCTGCATTATTTGTTGCAATAACATCATTGTCATGTTTAGTCTTAACTTCATTACATATGTCACGCATCTCAGCCAATCTGTTTTTCAGGTTTTTGATCGTTAAGTTTTTGGCTTCTAGCTGAGCTTTCAAATCATTTATCATAATAAATTCACGGAATTCAGGAAATTCCGGGTTTCTACATGGTAGTTTATTTTGAAGACTTTCTTTCTTTTGTTGCATTGAGATTTCAAGATCAATACAATGTTTTTCAAGCTGTAAAAATCTTTTTGAAAGTTCATTATAAACTTCTTTTTCAACCATATCATTTGATTTGAAAAACTCAGCCGTAGGCAAAGAACTCGACGTATTATCATGTTCATGTTCAGCATCCTGATCAATTTCTCCCCCCTTATGACTCATATTTGTTGAATCAGAGGTAATATTGCTATCAGTCTTTTCCAACAGATATGTGTCATAAGTAAGTTTAAGATGATCAGTATGTTGTTGTTCATTAGAAAGAGCATTATCTAGATAAGACAGATGTACCACAGCAGATTGTGCTTGGTGATTTTCAGGTACGTAGACTGCATTCTCACATATTGTGAAATCACCTCCTGTGCTGTCACCATCATCAAACTTGTCTGATCTTGTTCCATTCCCCATTTGTTTAGCCCTTTCATCAATAAACCCATTAACATTACTCATCAATTGTAGTAATGTAACTCTGAACACGTCAACCTCGAATCCAGTGTAATTAGCAAAACACCCTTTTGTCATCTGACTGTCATAGTCATAGTCCTCAGTGTATTGCGAGTCAATGAACACCTGGAGTTGGTTATTGATCACACTGAGAGCTGCTCCGGATCTTGCTTCAGAGAATTCTTCTTTGTCAAGTTGTTGTTCAAGTTGATCTAAATATAGTCATTTCGACTGTGAAATCATGAACATCTTGACCAAAGAGTGCTGTGAAAGACCGTGTGTAACCCATCACGTATTCAGATTTATCAAACAGAACCTTGAGATGTGAATGAAGTAGACGAAAACATTCGATGCGACTTTCCTTTGCATTAAACAGCATAAGTGACTGATGAAGCTCTTTCTCTTGTGATTTCGGGCACGAAGATTCCACATTAGTATTATCAGAATCACACACGTACATTTGTTGTCCAGAATTGGAAATCATTTGGTTATCATATGTGTCGTACAACTTGAGTAGCTCAGATATTAAGGAATCTGAAGTAGTAGACATGATGTAACCGTGCACGGGATTTTACAATTCTATGATTTAAACCGAGAAATAGATTCTTTCGCGGGATTTTACAAAAATCAAGAATGAACCGTGGAATGATGCTTGATATGTGTTATGATGAAGGTCTGGTAGACTTGTTGATCTGATTGGTATGGTTGTTGCAAGTTATTATGGCAAAATTTTGGTCTGAAAAACTTAGAAACTCAATAACTTCATTCTGGAGCGATTTCAGGCTTCGAAAGTTGGGTTGAATGAATAAATTTATTCAACGTGTCCTTCTCCTCGGTCTCACGGTCGTTTTGACAGGTGTTTCGCTGAAAACGGAGTTACGGTTCAAAAGTTATGGCCGTTTGAAGTTTTGACGTAAAAAGTCAACTTTGGATACAAACCGCCTAGACAAACCGCATACACGCCGCAGAGACAAACCGCGTAGACACAAACCGCATACACACCTCAGAGACAAACCGCGTAGACACAAACCGAGTTCACGCTGCAGAGACAAACCGCGTAGACACAAACCGCGTATGCGTCTTAGAGACAAACCGAGTTCACACCAGAGATACAAACCGCGTATGCACCTAAGAGACAAACCGAGTTCACACTGGATATACAAACCGCGTTGACACAAACCGCGTATGCACCTAAGGGACAAACCGAGTTCAAACTGGAGATACAAACCGCGTTGACACAAACCGCGTGTGCGCCTTAGAGACAAACCGAGTTCACACTAGAGCTACAAACCGCGTTGACACAAACCGCGTACGCACCGTAGAGACAAACCGCGTTGGCACTAACTTCCAAATCTGTCACTTTCAATGCAGTTTGTCCTTTTGCCTAAACTAGTAAAAAGACAAACCGCGTACCCGATGTAACACAAACCGCGTTCAAGATCGTCCCAACTACACAAACCGCATTCAAGAACACTTGAAAGAAAAAGCACTCGAATCACTTGAAAACACCACACCAACCTTGAATCTGTGAATCCAAGCACTAAATACTACTCTTATACTATTCCTAAGCTAGAAAGTACAAGTTATAACAACTTTAAATCACTAAACAAAGCACAAAATGAAATAAGTGTATCTTAACAAATATCTTAACAAATCGAACCAAAATCCTCACAAACTACACAAATCCGTGAATACCAACTCTCATGGACCTAACCATGGCTCTTGATACCAATTGTAGGGTATTCACAATGCAAGAAACACTTGTTTGAGGCTTAGATTTGGATCGAATGGAAGAGAACTTAGTGAGAGAAAGTGGGAACTTCTAGTGAGAGAAACACTATGTGTATTAGCTTGAAATGTAATGAGAGTTCCAACCCTTCCCAAGTGTGGGAAGGGGTATTTATACTTCTACATATTGGTGCCCCTAGAGGGCTGTGGAGTGAGCTGACAGTGGGGAAAGCCCCGACCCACTCCACAAATATAAATACGACTAAGATAATACTAATATTACTAATACTACTAAGCTTATATAAATAAGCCTACGAGCTATGTGATATGCTAAATAGATACTCGGGGTGACCGAACCTTCATATGAATATTTATATTCCTAACACAAAGTGTGTTTCCTTACATTACCTGTGTTCGCGTGCGTAATTCATTATCTTTGGTTAGGTCGGGAAATTGCACAATGCAATTGGAGTGAAAGTAAATATTGTATATCTTTGAGTTTATTTTTCGTGTGTTTACTACTTTCACTATTACCGTTATTTCTGAAAGTATGAAAAGTATGGAAAAATTATCCGGAAAGAAAGTTATAGTGATGTGGTGAAATTTTACACATCTATGTTTATAAGTTAAAAAAAAAAAAAAAAAAAAAAAAAAAAAAAAAAATCGAAAAAAAATAAGAAAAGAAAAAGAAAAAGAAAAGTTGGAAGTTAGTTTTAACCAACTTATGTAAAGTTATGTAAGTGGTCGATATCACCACTATTTGTTGTACTATATCTATGGATTGAATGGGAATTGGCAGTTATGGGAACGCCAATTAAGGTTTATTCTTTGATTAAGATCTTGTTGAGTATAATTCGTGTCTACCTAAAGCGTGTGTTTCAAGTGTTAAAGCGTGAGTTATTCAATGATATGAGTCTTATTCATGGGATGGTTGGGATAGTGATTAACCACACTTAGGATTTTAATTTATTTGTTTTGTTTATTTTTTATTTTTACACCAATTTATATCCCAAATGTTATCCATGCCCTTCATTATTCTTTATCCAACCAAACCTTTGATTTATTGAGATTAGGGATTTGAGCAATCTTAAGTATCGTAGTCGTGGATTCGGCTATGTATTTATGATTTTGTCGCCCTTTTTGATATATTATTATTGGTGAAGTTTGGACCTATCTTTAGCCTATTCGAGTTGAGGATTTGAGCAATTGCAAGTATCGTGTTCGTGGATTCGATCATGTATTTGTGATTTTGTCGCCTTTTCTGGAATTTGAGATCGATAGTGAAAAGAGAATAATTAACCCTTAAGCCTACAAACCCTTTTTACCGCTTTAGACTTGTTATTCCTTAGCTTTAGTGGGGGAGATGTGTATACTTGCCAAGCTTATGATAGAATATTCGTCGCGACTGGACAGTTAAACGATTAGATTTGCTTTTATCGACTTATTTTATTTTACTTCTAATTCGTTAAGTGTTTAGTTGTGTGATTATGAAATAAACGAATACATGCTTAAATATAAAAATAAATCCTAACATCTTTTAGGATACATTTTCATAAAAGAAATTCTAAGGTTTACTTGGGGACAAGTAAAGTTCAAGTGGGGGGATATTTGATGAACTCAAATAAGTACATTTTATTACTATCATTTATCCTATTAATTTGACTTGTTTTACTATATTATGTATGAGGATTGATACTTAATCGTTTACTTTTGTAATTCTCAGGTAAAAACAAGCATTTGGTGAAACTTAGCGATTTTGGACTGATTATGGAGCAAAACATGCATAAAGTTAAGAGTCTACTGAAATGAAGAAGATCAAGACTAATCTGCTCCAGATGCGCCGCATCTCACTCATGACATGCGCCGCATCTCTATCAAGATATCACCAGATACGATCCAAGATACAAGAGGACATGCGCCGCATCTAATCATGAAGTTACGCCGCATCTTCTGGCGGTGTACGAATATTCCTGAATATTATAATCTTGGACCCCACGCGAAGTTAAGTACATGCGCCGCATCTACTCCTTAGATGCGCCGTATCTTCCCTCAGACAGAAACTATAAATACCCCAAAGCCAGACGAATTTCGTACGCATTATATTATAACCTAAGTCCGAACAGAAGAACCAAAGGACGAATTCAGTCAAGGAGGCAGCACAAGACACACCCAAATCAAAGATACAAGAGCTGTAAGAAGGTGCTGCATGTATTTAATTCATTAAGTAGTTTTGTTTTATTGTGTTAGCAAACTTTAATTCATCAGGATTGGTGGCTTGTGTAATGTGACAACGAAAGATTGCACTCCCTTTAATACTTGCTTTCCCATCAATTAAAGTTTATATGTTGATGTCTTTGGTTACTACTTATTAGTGCATTGATAACCTCTGTGTTTATTAGTGGCTTGCGGGCATTTGACTGCGGGACATAATGTGGCTCCCACGGTTATTACTAAATTGATCACTTAGGAATAACTTTTAGACATAAGTAATCATTAAGGGTTTACTCGCCGATAAGAATAGGACCAACGAGAAAGGGTTAACTACATACACTTCATATAAAGCTATCAATAAAACAAGTGACAATCTACTTAATCATAAGGACAGCCCTCTTATTGTCTCAAGTATCTATCTGTGTACGTGTGTGCTACTTGCTGATTCGTGCCTATTGGTTTATTTTATTATTTAATTGCAAACAAATCGTGCCAGTCTCTCAGGCCGAAACCCCCTTGCGTTAGGATATTAAAATACTGATTAGAATAACTAGATAATACGTTCCACTCTTAGTGATCGACACTCTACTTACCATTATCTTCATACTGACCGGGTACACTGCTCGTTAAGTGTGTGTGTTATTGATAAGTCGGCTAAATATAAATTTAAAACTTGAGTAGGCATTAAAACTGCCAAAACTTTACTCCAACGCACGCCCATCACTCACTATTGTTAGTTTAACATCTTAGCTCTTTAAGTTCAGTTTAAATCAGGTTTTACTTGTTCAAATTTAAAACAACCTAGGGATAAAAGAGTGTTTGGTGTATGGTGAAAATGGGTAAAAAGGAAGTTTAACTGTTCATTTGCTATTCTGTCAAGTTTATTTAAGCTCAACTTAATATCTGTAAGTTTTTTTTAGAAGCTAGGTTATTGTTTTGAAGGTCTTGAAGGTTTTGCTGTGACTGTCTGAAATTCAGCCCAGCAGCTGAGCTTATAAGCTCTCTATAAGCTCGACTTGATAAGTCGTCCTTTTAAGCCATTCTAGGTCCACCAATGGCCTGAATTGAATTAGCATAGGTCTTTGACAAATTGGTTCAATTTTTGATATCACTTGGTCTAAATTTAAACTGTCAGCCTAAATGCTCCTTTGGCCATTTTTCACACTTAAGTTTCAATCAGCTAAAATAGGTTTCAGCTCACCAAAGTGGTTTTACAAATACTTGGTAGGAGGATTTTTATTGGTTTGAACTTAATTTGGATTTTAAACTTGTTTGGTAGCTTAAATTTGAGGCTGGCTTTGTAATTTTTCCCATGTCATTTAGTAATTTTTATGCATTTTTCCTTTTAAATTAGTTTTTTAATTAATATTTAATTAAATGTAATTTAGAAAAATGTAATTCTTTTTCAATAAATTTTCTTTTGTCATTTAGGATGTAGGAAAATTAATTTGGAATCCGTAGTTTTAGTATTTCATCGTTCTCACGTTTATGCTCGGGTATTCCCCGGTTTAGTTACGTTTTCAGCTTTCGTTTACGTTTTTAATTTCATGCACTTTAGATTATCGTTTTCCTTATCTTTTCAGTCGTTTTTAATTTATGTTCGCTTATTTTAGCTTAGAAAAACCCAATCTCATCTTTGTTTAACCATTCAAAACACGTATTCACAAGTCGAGATCACAAATTCCATTCACACCTTCGTTGGGGATAACGACCCGGGAATACAACTTCCGCTGTATTCCTTGAAAAAATAATGACTTGATTTTAACCGATCAAAGTTAGACTCAAATCCATGAGGCTCACGGCTCTCTTCGGATACGTCCAGCTGCCTTCATTTCGTTTTTAATGCCTTTGATCATAATTTGGATATTCCTCCCACTAATAGGCACTCCTTTTGTCTTCAATCTCTTAACAAGGTGGAAGGCCTCTCCTTCCTCAATCTTGATTTCATATGTTTCTATTGTTAGTTTGAGTGGGTCGTAGGGCGTTTTTAATTCCTTATGCTTTTCCTTTTCCACTTCTTCGCGATCATGATGGTACCAAGTCTTGGTGTTATGACTGCATGTTTTTCCACATTTTTCCCAAACTTCATTCAAAAGGTCAACCTATCCCTTCATTTTATCGCGATAATCACGATAAAGTCTTTCAAAATCACTCTTTAGTAGTGCACGTTGCCTTTGTTGCTTGATTATTTCACATACCTCTCAGTCTCATTCTTTAAGAACTTCTACGTGCCAAGCTTTGATTTTAGCGCGGACCTTAGCACACTTTTTTGGGCTATATAATTCCGTAGTTGCTGGTAGTTCTTCACGCATCCCCTCCGATATACTCATCTCATCATCATAATCCTCGAACACCCAATCATTATATACACTTGCCCTAGTCTTCGGATCGATTTTCATGTCCCCAAATTTGACTTTCAGCCAGTCCTCAAAAGGCATATCCCGCGTCTTTCTCGGTGTCCCTAATGCTTTGAGGCTATTCATTGCAATATTTCGATCAACAGCCTTGTTTTCTGTTGGGTATGCTTCTCACACGAAAATGTGACAACATATTTGGGATTACATTATCTATATTGTAAGGCACAAACACAATGACTAGAACCGTCATTTATGTAAAGTCTTGTGTTTGGCCCTTTATATACCCTCCTAGACTTCACTAGGAGGGTGAGCTTTGTGTGTGTTATTTTCCTCTTCCTTTCATTATTAATAGAACACAAGTTTCATTTCTCTCTCTCTACACTTTCTCTCTCTAACTTCAACAATGAAGATGATTATCTTTCATTGTACCTGTAAAACCCCAAAATTACCACAATCAGAAATGACCAAAATACCCTCTAATTTCGAAATTTTAAGAACTTATAAAAATACGCTGTAAATTAAAACTTGAGTTATATATAATGTTATGACTCGAAACTATACGATATGAACTTATAACCTAAAGTATTATATGAAATTATATACGAACCTTATGATATAAATTATGGCACGTTTAAAAGTATAACCTATAGGTCCAAAATGAATAAAACCTTGTACATAACATGTAACTTGTAATAGGTCTAGATACATTGAGAGTTTGAAATATAAGTTTTTCCATATTTGACCCCATTAAACTCGACAATAATTCAGCCATAACTTCCTTATATTCTCACCATATGAATCGACCTATACCCATTCAAAATTCACAGAAAACCCAACATGTTACTTAAGATATCACTGCCACGCACTCATAATCAATTCACACGTTTGTGGAGATTTACCATATCTCAACCACCCAACATGGTGCCATAATTTCTGAAATTTGAGATATCACTGCCACGCTATATTCCATTTTAAATTGATTCTCACGTTTTCACTAGATCATTCTCACCTCTTACATATATATACGACTTACTCAGTAAACCTCTTCTTAACCAAAGCAAAACAATAATCAAGTCCCAAATCGTATCTCTTTCTTCAAAGAAAAAAAAAGGGTTGAAGGCTAACAGTTGGGGTTGTGGTCGTGCCTACTCATTGTTCGATTTCTGGATTGTGAACGGGGTCGCGTGATCTAATTCGAGTAAAGGTTAAGGCTGCAGAATTATATAACTGTTTGGCATTCGTGTAGGGTTATGTTCGAGCGCTGTTGTCCTTTTCCTGTCGACCCTCTTAAATTCGGCCTTAAGGTACACTCGTTAACCATTTTTGTCGTGCCTAAAAGATTCGAAATGTTGCACGTTAATAGGTCAAACGATAACTAATGAAAGCCTACCTAAAACATGCTTGCTGCTACGTCTCGTAATTAATCAAGTGTCATTCGAATGCGTTATTATAAAAGTTTCACGTCACACAAGAATAACGAGGGCAGTTGGGGTGTTGATTTTGTGTATACATGTGGTCTCATTAATCTGATATGGAGTGTGTTTATGTGTGTGTCATTAAAGGTGTTTCATGTGTGTGTAAACATGTGGTTATATGAACCTAAAACAAGTTACTTTAGGGATGTAGTGTGTCTCGTATAATCTGTGATGTCTGTGTTAAGGATTAGATGTTTTACTACCTTTTAGTGCCACGTAAAATCTGGTGTGTGAGTGTGAATTTGTTATGTCTAGTAACGTGTGTCTAAAATTGCATAGTGTGGTGTATTATTTGTGTGTGTCGACTTCGATTCTGTTTGCCATTCGAATCTGTTGTGAGGATACGCTTATAATCTTGTTATTTAAGATGCTAATATGATCCCAAAAATACGACTAAAAGTCTGAATTAAACTCAGAAGATAAAATATGGGAACGCATGGTTATAAGGACATGTTTACGTATGAATTTATGTGAGTGTTATGGTGGGTACATCAACATGAAGAATTTTTAAACATGAGAATATTTGTGTCATTTTGTGGGAATCGAATCAGGAAAATGGTTAAATATTAAGGATTTTTGTAACTATTGGAACCATGATACATGTATGACAATCAACCCTAAACTATAATATTTATAATATCACGTCTTAAAGTTAGTTAATTGTCATTAATAACCCTAAAAGTCACTAAAAATGGAAAGCCGACGAAAACGAGTAAATCTAATTTGAGATGAATTATTAATAATTAGCCGATCATGAATTCGTGTAGATTCGCTGAAGAAGGAGTTTGTTTCCGATCCTTATGTTTCTAGTTGTGTGTTCACTTGCGGTCTAAGGTACAGATATTCTGCCCTTCTCAGTAAGGTGCCTTCGTTCTCTTGACTTCTGATTTTGATTTGTTTAGGATTTCCCTAAGCCATTGCTATGTTCCTATACACTGTGGTTCGTTGTTGGATTCATTTGACCTTGATATTCGATATGACCCTTTTGCTTTGAGCTTCTATAATGATCCATCTGATATTCGTTTGTTACCTTGTGATATTAGTATTCGAATCATTTGATACTTCGGGGGTTCATTTGATTTTGGTAATTAGATGTGAAAACCTTTTTGATTTTATCATAGAAATGTGTGAGGAAAACTATTTTTAAATGATGTTTATAAATGATGCGATACTACTTTAATTGAGATTTTACTGAGCTTTTGTGAAAACTACTTTTCAAGACTAAGCTTTTATGAAAACCGTTATTAAAGGTTATTGTTATGAAAATCAATTGATAAAGATTACTTTAAATGAACCATTTGATTATGAACCTCTGATGATGAACCCTTTGCTTTGAACCTTTGATATTTGGACTTTGACTATGATTCGACGACTTAGACTGTTTGAACCTTGGCTTTGATTTGAACCTTTGACCTTTGACCCTTCAGTTTGATACCCGAGCCAAATGTGTTTCCTAGCCATGAAGGTAACATGGCCATGTCTTTGATGCACCAATGGAATGACTCGCGTGTGGTCGAGTGATTTGCCACACCGTCCCCATTGTGATTATGATATGCGCACTTTATATTTATTATGGCCAATGTGATGTGTGTGGGGGGCGCATGGATGCATCCTAGGTACGTATTTGTGATGTGATATGTGATATATGTGGTGACTGATGATGGGTACAATCCACGTCTTTCACAAAATGTGGGAGCTGATCACTCCAATTTGATACATGAGGACACCCCTCATATTATCTGGTTACTTGAGAGGTATCCCCTCTAGATTGCTACAGGATTGTGATATGTGATGTGATTTGTGTGGACTCGTGGTGGATTACTGACCTTCCCTTTTCCCTTTCTTACTTTGTACCTTTGTCTATACCTTATGTTATTCCATTGCACTATACCATATATGTTCGTTTCCTTTTGTTTTCGTTTTCATTTATACATATATCTGTTCACTGGGCTTTTAAGCTCAGCCGCATTTCTTTTCCTGCGGCAGGTTTTTAGTTGGAAGCTGGGTATAAGTGAAGAGACTTTTGGACTTAGAAGACCTTGATAGTTATTTTGAAGTAGAGTCTATTAGAAGGATTTGCATTTGCAGACTTAGTATTTAGTTTTGTTTCCTTTGTAACCTTGTACTTTCAATATTTCGTTTGTAACCTTGTATTACTGTTGGTATGCTTTATTTTGATCTGATTTGAAACCATTATTATAACATCTTTACCCTTATCGGGTTGGGGTGTTACAATTATGGTATCAGAGAAACAGGCTGCGATTCGTAATACAATTACCCTTGGCCTGTGTAAGTTAGGACCACTAAGTTTTCCCTGTAGGCGCTCGTAAGACAACCTTTGAAAATTTGCTTTAAGATTTCCCTATAGGAACGTAAGTTTGACCGGTGAGGAATGGGTAGACTATAAGACATTTGTTTAAGTATCATTGCTTCCGCATCACTCTGATTCGTGCCTTGCTTTTGGGTAAAGCTTGTTGAGATCACTTTTGGAAATTAAAGCTTATGCTTTGCATCACCTAAGATTTGAAACTTAAATAAATCTTGAAGGCATTGAGAATTTCATAGTAATTGCCTGACACTATTTGATCCTTATCTTCAGATTTTGACTCTGACCTCTGATCATTTCGTTAATCATTTTGATGCCTCTTCGGGCACCCTGAGAACCTCCATGGCAATGACGTATTTGATATATTTTGTTATTTATCTCTTGCTTTTGATAAGTATCTATGAATCTTCCGACACTATTTGATTTCGTTTCACCCATCTCTGTCCCTATGAGAAGTCTTGTGGTGTGTAACCACGAGTATAAGAATGTTTCCCCCTCAATTTTGAATGATAAAGATTTGATTTGTGATCCGTCCTTCTTTGGATAGTTGACTTCGATTTTATTCTGACAAGGAATTGGTTGATTGATCATTCAAATATTGACAACTCCCCCCCTATGTCTCACCTTTGGCGTTTGCAACAATTTTGAACTCCCTACCATGATTACCGATTGTTAAACCCTTTGCTATCACCATTAATCTGAAGACTCGTGTGTTACTTTCACGGTTACGAAGTTTTTCCTAGGACCCATTTCGTTCACCAATGAATGAATCGTATCTTGAGAGTTATTTAACACCCTGCGTTTTCTGAATATGATTCCTGGTCGAACCACCAAAAAGTTTTCCCACCGGAGCGTGAAGTAGGATTTGACATGATACCGAGAGATTTTCTAGTCACTAAGCGAAGGTATCTTTCAGATGTGTCCGGGATCATACCAGTTGATTTGAGCAAACCGGGAAGAGCAGCAACCGAAGACCAGGAAGCAAGTTTGCTTAAGTGTATCTTCTGGGCGTATTGCAGTTTCATTCGCGATTAGGAAGGATGGTGACAGGAGATATGTAGTGATTACTGGAAGCTGAACCGTATTGCTGTTAGGAACCATTATTTCTCTACCCTGAAACGTCTGTGTACCTGTTCAATTTCAGAACGCGAAGTTTCTTTCAGATGGAAGTACAAATTGATTTTATTCTTGGAATCGCCTTCCATATTGTAAACGACTGTTATGACGGTTAGTGACGCTAATAGTATTAGCTGAAGCTCTGACTGTTTCGTGAATTTGATAAATAATGTTTTCTCGTGAGTACTTGGGCAAATGGTCTTTGTATGACATAATAGTACGTTCGGGGACGAGGAAGAGCATGAAAATCATCTTTTCACTTTGTTAGGAAATTCGTCGATCATTGTGCATTCTGAGAGATTGATATTTGTTGAGACAACGATGTTCTTAATTGAGGACATCTCTTTAAATTCCGCAAGTTTTGAAAACTATCACCGAGTGGTCAAGACCGATGACATAATGGAGAACTGAAACCTTTTGAGCTTTGCAGAAGAATTCTGGATGATGTTTGCAAATTTGTGATACCATTGAGAAATTTCGTGAACCGTGAGAAACAGCTTTGTTGATCGAGAATGGAATTTTGGAAAAGCTGAAATAGAAAGTAGTTTCCATACCTTCAGCGGAACGAATTTTGGGGCATTCCAATAAGAGACTCGGTTTTACTCCCTTACAGCACGGAAGGTTTTGTGTATGTATCAAGACAATTAGAAGCGCATCAGAAGAATTACTTCAATACCTGCCCTGGAGTTGACAACAACGGTGGCTACCCTGAAGAGTGAGGACATTACTTAATAGGCAGAAGTGTTGGCGATGCAGAAGAAGAAATTCTTGTCAAGATGGAAAACCTGGAGCTAATGAAGACATGCAGTCTCACTTCCCTATTCATCTTGGTTGTACTAAGATGAATTGAGAGCGAAAGCAGACTGGATGATGAAGAGATTTAAAGATCGTGCCAGAAATCCACATTACTCCATCACATTCCAAGAAGAAATACAGGAGGCTCGACGAACCAGACATAAGTTTCCGATTTTGGTTTCACTCCACGATTGATGAACAGACGAAGACAGATTAACCAGACTTGAAGAGATTGGATGTGTTGCATGAGCGGATTTTTGAAGTAGACCCTTTATGCTTGGAAGAATTGATTCTATGAAGGCCGAAGTTCTTGACGACTAACTTTCGTTTCCGTTGACCCTCTTAAATTTTGTTATATAGTAATGAGATCCTCTTATGATTTAAGTTCCCTAGAAGCATTTCAGTTCGTGTTCATTTTTCGTATGTTTGGTGATGGCTTTGTTTTGAGAGATTTTGGCGAATTGTGGAAGATATGATGCTTGTGACGGCATACCTCACTTCTGCTAGACAATCTGGGATTTTGATACTCTTGCGAATAGTTTTGTTTTCCCTTATGACTATGATATTTGATTTTGTTGACCTCTGAGACGGTAGAAGTACTAGGTGGATTAAGATAGGTGATTTTGATTACGACTCGAGATAAAGTATGATCATCATGAAGGCATACTTATGTGGTGCTAGTATTATGACGCCTGATCAACGTAATAATACTTACACCATATAACGTGCACTCATTGTGGCCATAGGATATCTTGGGGAGTACCTAAGAAGTTTAGAATTTGAACTCCATTGGATTACCCGTGATTAGTGAGACTTTAGGTTCATTCTACCTATGCGTATACTCTGCTTTTGTTCGTTGGATATCGGGATGACTTTGTGTAGGAAATAACCATCTTGATTGTGTGTATGATTCGGGTGGTCTTGGTTCATGGAAGATGAGATCCATGGTTGGGTTAGATGGAAGAACTAGAGAGAGAAAGAGAAGTTAGAGAGAGGTAAGGGAAAACTTGTGTAATATTAGATTGTAGGTGAAATTGTGACAAGAGTTCCAACCCTTCCCAAGTGTGGGAAGGGGTATTTATACTTACTAATATTATGCCCCTAGTGGGCTGTGGAGTGAGCTGACAGTGGGAAAAGCCCCGACCCACTCCACAAATATAAATACGACTAAACTAATAATACTAATACTAATATTGCTAAGCTAATATAAATAAGCCTACGAGCTATGTAGATGCTAAATAGATGCTCGGGGTGACCGAACCTTCATATGAATATTTATATTCCTAACAATCTCCCCCTAAGGGAGGTCACCCCGGAAATAATAATTTGAATTCTAGCATTCTTTCTTCTGAACTTGTCTTTATAGCTCGTAGTCTTTGATTCTTCAAAGTCTTGTATCTTTGTGCTTTCAGCAGTGAACTTTTGATGGCCTTTCCTTTGTCTTGGATGATTTTGAGTATTCTTCGAAAATATCATCCAGCATGTGTCTTCAAGCCATCTTTCAGTAGTATGTCTCCACGTGATGTGTAAATCTTTGAGTCGACATGCTCACACTATTTGGTGTCATGATCTTTAGCATCAGAGTTTGCAGAAGCTGTGTTAAAGGTCTTTTAGGTTGATCATGACTTTGTTGAGTTACAATGATGATGTAGTGTGAACATGTGGTAGAGGATTGGCATCTTTTCTGCAACCAGCTACAACAGCAACCAGCTACAGCATTCCACTGCTACAACCGCCAGAAATTCCTGCATACGACAGTTAGCAATAATTCGACCAGTACTTACAAGTTTGGACGTCGAGAGAGTCAACAGCATAGTGTGAAAACTCTCTCTAATCCTTACCAAGACCGTTCCTAATCGAAAACCCACAGAGGGCTTTTTAAGATCGAACCGTAGCACATCAGCGATTAGGTGAGTCGCTGGAGATCACTCCACGACTGTAGACCGTTTGAGACTGCCGCGACCACTAAGCGTAATCCATAAAGAATTACCGAAGTGACCTGCTTTCAGGGCTGCTTGATGTTGACCCTGGCAGGAATTTCCATTCAATCATTGAGAATTACATTAGTAGATTCTCTCATAAATGTTCTGGCAGAATGCTAAGATCTGCGTAGGATTCATAAGTTTACAACTGGTGTCCTTAATGTTGAACACCCAGTGTATAAATAATTCGTGTTCCTATGAGATCTTTTTATGCATCTCGTGGCTCTAGACTCTATAGTGCGTTTTGATTTAGTGAGCGGAGGCTGGAGAGAACTGCCACCTTTTCAATATCATCTAACTCGGAGTGAGAAAGACGATAGGAATGTATTAAACTCCGTGACAATTGAAACAAGAATCCTTTGAGGGACCTTGAGTGGCTAGGGAGGGTTGTGCAACGTATCACTGGGTCCATGATACTTTGTCTTCAATGCCAGCAATCAACTAAGTGATTCTGACAGCATATGTATTGACCCGGTTTCTGCCTAAGTTGTAAGGAGGGCTTCTTTCTTTTCACCCTTTATCTTTACAATTCTTTTTCATTCTTCAACCCCTTCAGTGCTTACCGAGACTTCCTTACTAGTACCTTGTTGGGTTTGTTCCAGTACTAGCTCCATCTCAGTCGGCACTTTTCCCTTATCCACTTTTCTCCTTTTTAATCATACCTAAGGACTTCTACACTAACTAGTGGATTGTCCCTGGGTAGATCCCTCCGGCTCTGGCGGGATCGTGGGAACTTGAGCCTAACCTAACCATCCTTATAACTCCATACATTAACTAAAATGGTCGGTCTTTGGTATTCATCCACGATTGCCAAACCAAATCTTTGAAAAATCTCTCAAAGTGTTCATGATTCTGAAACACATTTTTGCAAACACTTGAGAGTTTTATATTTTTCAAATGCTCCCCCTCAACATGTGCTCGGTTGATTGTTTTATAAATTTGCACATGTTAGGTAGAGCTCGCACTTTTTGAATTGATCCACTTTCAGTGAACATGACCGATTCGAGACACGCTTACATCACTAGTTAGACTAGCTTGAAATTATTACCCGGCCTGGTCAAGACACGCTTACATCCTGGTTAGACCAGCTTGAAATTATTACCCGGCCAAGACGTATCCTTTCGATTGATGACAGTTCAAGTTTCGTCAATTCATTGGTGAAGTCTGAGCCTTGCTCACATAAGATGCATGCCAAATCCTTTGCTCCCCCTCAATAAGTGCATTGGTATACAAAAGAGTTTAGCACTTACTGGAGAGCTTACTTTCACATCCAAAACATTTTGCTCCCCCTCAATATGTGCATTGATATACAAAATGGTTTAGCACATATGGGAGAGCTTACACTTAAATCCAAAACATCACATTTTCATCAGGTTTCATATTTAAATCACATTCTCTCCCCCGATCAAAAATTTCAAACCTTTTGAGATTTGTGATCCCAATTGATTTAAATACTTTAGAAAACATAGGAGAAAATGTGGTCAGGTTTAACATGTTTTGATGATGAAACATACTATGCTCCCCCTTAATCTAAGAGGGAGATTCACTGCTTATTTTGCACATTTGATTATTATGACACATATGAGTTTGACCTTTTTGCGCAGACGATATAATCACCCGCTTTTCTGAGTGAGTCAGTGGTCAACATCAATCATCCATCCACCAACAAATCTTCTCAAGTATTGTCGATCCCCTCTTGGCGAGATCCGAGTAAGTACTTCTTTGTTGAAATGATGGTGGTGGAGGTGAAGGTGTTGTTGTTGTTATTGTTGCCGATGCTGTTGTCGTGGTGAATTCCGAGCCAATCAATAGAATTTGAACGTCTGATTAAATGGTTAGAATGGGAACTGGCACATTCATTTTGGCTATGGAATCTGCATAAGAATATCAACACAGATATGCATGCATACAGATACACTGTTCCTTAATAGCTACCCTTCAGCAGCTTGCCACATTATAATACCAAGTTCATCTTATAATCAAACCCCAATCAGGAACTACGTCAAATCACTATCTAGCATGAAGAGCAATTAGCAATCATGAACATGGCAATTCACACAGATTTCAATATTTAATTCAGGATCTTAGGAACATGATTCTAACATAATAGCAATCTACCTAAGCGAATCCTGAGAACATATGCACAATATCAACAACAATTAAGCAGCAGAGACAAACAACATTTGAAACTCATTCACTTAGTTCATACAAATGTCAGTGGAGCATTCAAGAACATCAAACACATCGGGTTTTCTAACTTCTTTCAGATTTTGAGTTTTAATGTATCTAGGGGATTAAACGAGGATTCCAAAGAGATACAAATGAACCTTCTAGTTATATGAAGCTAGGATACTACAAGCAAATTGCACATAATGTCCTAAACTTTCTAGCAACTAACACACTTGGTCATTTGATATATTTAAGCAATATCCTCTTCAACTAATACCCCATTAACTGCAAAACCTTTTCTAAGAGTCATGAATTAATCAAGAAACCCGTTTGATGATATAAAATTTGAATTCACTCTCCCCCTCAATTAATGACCCGTATTCTAGTTGAACCTCAACTAAAATCAAGCTTAACCCCACAACTCATCATACAAGAACTGTCATGAGGTTTTGTAGTCGTTGATTGAGTGACAAATTTTATGCATAATCCAAGTATAAACAAATTTCATATAACACATATTCACCAAGTGTCTCACAAATAATTTTCAGAAGAATCATAGAATGAAAACTATTTGTTATACTAAGAAGATTTCTCTTCTTTTACAAGAAATGATGCACTAAAACGTACATCAAATCAGGAAACATGGATATGAAGTAATCCATGCCCAGGTGAACATCACCCAGTTGGAGGAACAGCCGTCTTTTTGGCGACGTGCTTTCCCCAATATGAAGCGCGGGTTGCTATCTAAAGTAATAGCAAGCCATTTAGACATGTTTTAACAATTCATTTTAACTTCTGCTCGAGCTTCATTTAAAGACCCGTGCCATTATTGAATGACATTTCTAAGTCCGTAAATGTTATCGATAAACAGAAGACATGCCTAGGTGAAACTATTTTTGGTCTTTTCTAATTTTTTAATTTTTATGGTTTTTCTGATTTTACGTTTCTCTATTTACAATTAGCAAGATTTCTATATATCTATTTACAAAATTGGTATAAGATATGAAAAAGAATGTAAGAAGCAAAATATATACAAGGATACGAACCAGAAATCATTACTCCTTAGCATTCTGAATCTTCTCCGCATTCATCACTTGACTTGCTGAAGAGCAATTGTGAGCACTTTTAATCAGGGATTGATTCTGGCTTTTCACTCTCCCCGAATTAGTGCTCTCCCCCAATCTGACAACCTTTCTGATGAACACCCATAATAGGAAGAAGACTTTGGATGAACGCCCATAATATGAAGAAGTCTTTTGATAACCAAATGCATGCCGTCTTTAATCTTCTAACACTCCCGTCCTAGAGTGACGCCGTCAAAAACCTTATGCATCTTTTCGGTAGTTTAAGTTGAGCCTCAACTGAAATCTAGCTTAACCTCACAACTCATCAAACAAGAACTGTCATGAGATTAGGTTAACATCAAGTTGGACTTAACCTTAAACTACGGAACAACTTGAACCTAACTTAACTCCACAACTCATCAAACAAGAACTGTCATGGGATTAAGTTAAATATCAAGTTGTAAGAAAAGAACACAACATGTTTTGACTGTGGAGAAGACTGTAGACTCGACCTTCTTCAAGATTGCCCAATGTGGAGGAACAGAATACCAATCATCTTTATCTCACCAAATGCCTTCCAGTAACCTTACATGTAACCCATCAGCCCGCAGCATACACATGAGATGATAACTCCCAACAGAGAATGTAGAATAGACTGACGACTCGACCTTCTTCAGTCTTAAGTATAACACCAAAGTAACAAGTTGAACCACTGATCATCTATAGTATGTATCCATCCTTGGATATTAAGCCCTGATCACGTGAACCTGTTGTGTGTCCTTGATGTACACATTCTCTTTCCCCTGATGGTTACGATTAATCAGCCCATGATGTAACAGTGAAACGTAAATACCAAGGTAACAAGTTGAACCACTGATCATCTTTGCGGTTCTCAACACCGGAATATATGATTAAGCCCGATCACGTGAACCTGTTGTGCGTCCTTGGTGTACACATTTCTCTCCCCCATGATGGTTACGATTAATCGGAATCATCATCATGATGTGTACATGTAGCCTAATAACGTGTACATGAAGCATTGACTAGAAGCCCATTGTTGCTGATTGTACCAACCCGTGAGACTATGTCGATTGGCATTCCATGACCATGTTCTTCAACACCTTGATAGACGGAGGAAGAAGTAGTGTTGGAGAACCATGGTTTGCACGACTCCTGAACTGACGTATTCAGGAGTCGTATGACCATTTCTCAATCATCAACTAACATGTAGATTAATATTCACCCTTTCCCCCCCCCCTCAAAAATTGCATATGCCTGCCAACTGCAATTTTTGATGATTGAACTAGTGAATATGAATACCATCAACGGTAAGTAACTCCACTTGACGGTTCTTGAAGACTGACATGTTGTTTATTCACCCTTTCCCCCCCTCAAAAATTGCATATGCTTGTCAACTGCAATTTTTGGTTGAACAAGTGAATAAGAATATACTCCAATGTGCGCCGATCCACTTGAAGACTGAATAAGCACGGAAAGAGCATGAATCTTGTTGATGAGAATGGCCATAAACAAGAAGATTCCTCTTCTTTTGAAGATAAAGTGCACTCAAGCGTACACTTTTCTTTTCTTTGAAGAACGAGGCCTGCACTGATGTGTACAGACGTCATTATGATGAAGAGCGAGGCCTGCACTGACTTGTACAGACGTCATCTGATGAAGAACGAGGCCTGCACTGAAGTGTACAGACGTCATTATGATGAAGAACGAGGCCTGCACTGATGTGTACAGACGTCATCTCTCTCTTTACTTCTTCTCTCATCTAACTCGTTACCAACCCCATTATCATTCTGTCGGCTTGATGTAGTGACCACTGATGGAGAAAACCCAATATGATGAACTTGATACTGAAGTAATATAACCCGAACTTGTGACTTAAACTTGTACTAATGCGTGACAAAGAGCGGTGTAGAGACTTCGTGCAACATCGAATCCCTAAGTACTCTATACTCTTCAACCAACCAACCATCAAGTATGAGACGTACATCACCTCTTGGATATCCACAACTTCGTGTGACACTGAGCACTACAACGTGACTCCTTAAAGTGATAGTTATTTTGCAAAAAAAATAACTAGATATCCTAGTCCTCGTCATTCTAAATGTTGAAAGCTCGAACAAGGATCTCGAAGAATCTTCATCCAACCTCCCCGATATCTTCAGATACTAAGTACACGCACCCATGAAATTTCACTTCAGCCTCAAATAAATAATAATGAATTAACGCCGTAGTCACGTCTTGTGGTTAATGCCCCAAATCTAGCCCTTTATGATGCTTTAACTGAACTTTGATAATGGTTTTAACCCGATCATGGTTAAGAGCACATAGTCTATCTGCACGGGATTTTACAAATCTATGATTTAAACCGAGAAATAAGTTCTTTCGCGGGATTTTACAAAAACAAGAATGAACCGTGAGATAGTAACAGATTGAATGTGGCATGACTGATTTGATATTGGAGAACATCAGTTTGGGTTAATAATATCTTGTGAGAATTACAGTTCACATCACAACTTTTAAAACCTTTGTCCAACTAACCAACCTTGTACACAGATTAGTGACCACTTGATGAAGGAAACCCGATATACCAATACTGAAAACTGAAGTAGAAGTCCCCAAATTTGTTACTTAAGCTTGCACTAAAGTTGGAAGAACGGTGTAGAGAATTAATGCTCCAAGCAAATCTCTAAGTGCTCAATACCCAACCAAAGTATGAGACATTAACACCTCTTGCGATTATCGACATCGTCATTGACGTGTGACACTGAGTACTCTAATAACTCTTAAGTGATAGTTACCCCAACTTCTGGTAACTAGATAACCCAAGTCTTCAACTTAAATTTTGAGCACGAGCAAGTTATCATTGAAGGTCATGCATCCAACCAACCCCGACTTCAAGATAAAATAAGTAAACGCCTTTGTGAAATTCAACTTCAACCACAAATAAGGAATACCAGATTAACTTCGTGATCATCTTGTGTTGTTGACTAGCCAAAAAGAGAAGAAACATGCGCTAATTCTTAGTAGTGCCCCTGACTCATAGTCAGTCCTATCAAACAAAGCTGTCTGACCCAGCTACTTGGATGTTATCAGGTGCAGTGTATGGAATAGTTGTCGCACTGTGTACAGGATTTTACAGTTCTTGACATTTATCTGTGAAATAAATTCAAGACCAAACTGCACAACAGTAAGTATCAAACTGCTGAAATCTTAGGCAATTAGCTAAGACTCAAAACCACTGAAAGCTAAACCACTGAAACTGGAGCCGCTAATATTCAACCTGCTGGAGACTGAACCGATACGATCTAACCCGCTGTAACCGGAACTGCTAGGAAACACGCCTAATTCTCCCCCTCAAAAATGGCATGAAATGACCTTTTTGCCAAAGTTAAGAGTCTGTGATGATCGTGAATTTGACAGGCACAAAACATGGACAGAGACAAATGAAACTACTGCAATGAAGATGGTGATTAAGACTCTCTTGTAGTAACCCCTTGCTTTCCTCCTCATCCAATGGTTTAGCAGATTAACAATTCCCTGAAGCTCATAATATGCCAAAACCGCTTGATGAAATATGATTATCTATAGAATGTGGAACAGGTTAAAACACGTCTCTGAACAAACCACCTCCCGTCTTTAAGTCTGACCACCTCTTGAGAAGATCTTGTACAACAATCCCATTAGAAGCTTGAGAAACAACAATCACTTGATGAAGCTTGATAAAGGACAAGTTCGCGACTCATACTTGCACTAATTTTGATTTAGAACCTATATTGAGCACACCAACGTAACTCCTTTAAATATAGGTAGTGATATATACCCAACCTTCCATCCTTAATTGTATATATCCACTTCGTGAACATCCAAGTCTAATCACCTTAAATTGCAAATTGTGATTTAGAACCTATATTGAGCACAACAACGTAACTCCTTTAAATATAGGTAGTGATATATACCCAACCTTCCATCCTTTATTGTATATATCCACTTCTTGAACATCCAGGTCTAATCACCTTAAATACGCTTGAGCAAGGGTCAACAAACATCGTGCATCCATCCACCCCGAGATGTTTGTGACACTAAGTACACCAACCCGTGAATTAACAAACCAACCAAGTTACCATAATTTCCCAATTCCTGCTGATCTTGAAGCACAAACTTATCCCGAAAAAAATAGTCAAACCCCGTAAGTTTTATTTTGTCTAAATCCAAGTCCCGCCTTCTTGTCCAAAATTAATTTCACGGGATTTTACAACTCTTGTGATTTAAACCGAAAAATCGAATCTTTCGCGGGATTTTCTAAAATCAAAAAGAGAAACCGTGAAATCAACAAGAATAGCCAAGAGTGAAGTACACTACTCATCTTTGAAATTCAAATCAAAGAAGTCAAATCTCAACTAGATCAAATTGCAACAAGCCAAGTCACAGTTTGTCAAATTGCAACAAGTCAAATTGCACTCAACCAAGTCGCAATAAGTCAAATTGCAAGTGTCAACTCGCAACGTCAAATCACAACTGGTCGAATCACAATCAGTCAGGTCGCAACAAGTCAAAAATGCAAATTCACAAATCGCAATTAAACAAATTGTTATTTGTCAACTATAACTCAAATCGCAAAGATCAAATTATAGGCTCACTCAAGTCGTAGGCACTAATAGGACCGTGCAACCAAATCCACCACTCTGTAATCACATTGATATTCATGAACCCAAATACTAGCCGTGACGTGTGAGTCCATGTGAAAATAATAACCGAAATGCCACTCCTTTTAACCATCTATTGTAACAGAAATAAATTAACACATTGTATGAAGAATACATTTGTTAATTATCTTTCAGCCACAAGTGTGAAATTGATTCGGATATACAAACACCACAGCCCAATCCACGCATGCATGTACTTCAGTCCTCAATTTCATAAGCAACATGTCAACCCAGTCCACGTTACATCTTCCTAAGCAACATAACAACCCAATCCAAAGACTTTGTCATTACCTTGAAGGCAATCAATATTGCGTCCAGTCCATGTTATAGCCCATTTCAATGAAGATATGTAACATTCGGTCACAAGCCCAATCTCCATTAAGTATTAGCCAAACCCTAATCATCCATATATATATATATAGCATCCATTAACCTAACACAATCCCTAAGTTCACATAACCCTAATCTCCTCTTAATCGAACCGCCCTCTATCCAAACTCTCTCCAAAACAGGCGCCTCCTTCACTTCTCCAATCATCAAAACGTAGCAAATCCATCCATAGCACTTCATCATAATCCCACGAATCAAAAACAAATGCATTACCGCAGCACCTTATTCCTCCCAAGAAACCAAATAAAAGCCGCACCAAAAAAAACAAGCCTCCCTTATATCTCCTAATTAAATCAACTCGTTTCTTCATAAGATTCAATCATCAAACAAGAATAACGATGGCTTCAAGATCCTTCATTGGGTCTCGGGTAGGACTTAGTTACGTGTGATTTGGTCATTTGGTCATTTGATCTTTTAAACGAACCAAGAAAAAGTTATAACATAGTTGTTATAACCCTTTTCTTTATCTGTTCGAATATTAAACGAGGCTAAGAGCTTTAAAATAGATCGATGATGGTCATGCTCAAACTAAAAAATCTTTAAAAGATTTACGGAAAAGTTTGAACAAGCTGAGATCTTGATTTGTTAATGTATGTTTGAGTCGTTTTTGTGATGTGAGCATATGTGATGATAATTAGGAGAAGATGAGATAGATTGGGTATAGGTGTTGAATGGAACTGTCATCCCATTGGATAATGGGTTGGTTGTGGCTGTAATTTGTTCTACTTTCGATTGGATTTGTTTTTGTTAATGATGTAGACTATGGTGTTGATGATTGTGAAGTCAGTGGTTGTAAAGACTTGGATTTGTTGTTTCGAATGAAGTTGTGTTTGTTGCTAAAATTAGTTAATGTTGTTTGTTTGGTCTGGGTCTGCTTTACTGCTTCTCTCCTTTAAATCTTTCATTTTGACATTTGATAACTTGTTGACCAAAGTAGATAGTTTGACCATTTGACCGAGTGACAGACAAACCGCGTCGATGAAATGGTAGACAAACCGCGTCGATGAACAGATAGATAAACCGCGTCGATGAGCATTCAGACAAACAGCATTCATGAGAAACTAGACAAACCGCATTCGTGAGCATACAGATAAACCGCGTACGTGATTATACAGTCAAACCGCGTACGTGGTTAAACAGACAAACCGCGTTCGTGGTTAAACAGACAAACCGCGTTCGTGATTAAACAGACAAACCGCGTTCGTGATTAAACAGACAAACCGCGTTCATGATAACTAGACAAACAACATTCATAATCATACAGACAAACCGCGTTTTTGACCAGTCAACGCTGTCACTATCACCCAATTTTGTCTTTATACCACTTTAGGCTACCGGCCAAACACCAATCCCATAGGACACAAACCGCATCCAAGAACAATTTTCAATCTTCAATCAGGAAATAACTACTAAACCCACAAATTGCATCCAATGAACATCCATTCAACACCAAGAATAACCAATTTGAAACCCACCATAATATATAGTATAAAACAGTTTGACCAAAGTAGATTAAAAACATGATTTGAACAAGGTGAGATGATTCGACAGTTTAAGCAAAAAAAATTGTTCCACCCAAGATTAAGAACTGAGAAGAATTCAAAAGTTGTACAGCGGCCAAAAGGAGTGAAACAAAGCTCAAAGCACATCTTGACATTATAAATGAACAAATAGAACAAATACCACATGGACAGCAGCAAAAACGATATGCAACTTGGACTTATGTCAAACATATTTGCTAAAGTTACAAGAATAACACACCATGGACATGTGAAATTCTTCCATGACCAGTGAAGCCCAAACACATATACACATGTAACCATATTCGAACACAGAAAGAAATATCCAACGACTAATATAGAGACCACGAATCGAAGGACACACAATCACCCGAACCTAACCATGGCTCTTGATACCAATTGTAGGAAATAACCATCTTGATTGTGTGTATGATTCGGGTGGACTTGGTTCATGGAAGATGAGATCCATGGTTGGGTTAAATGGAAGAACTAAAAAGAGAAAGAGAAGTTAGAGAGAGGTAAGGGAAAACTTGTGTAATATTAGATTGTAGGTGAAATTGTGACAAGAGTTCCAACCCTTCCCAAGTGTGGGAAGGGGTATTTATACTTACTAATATTATGCCCCTAGTGGGCTGTGGAGTGAGCTGACAGTGGGGAAAGCCCCGACCCACTCCACAAATATAAATACGACTAAACTAATAATACTAATACTAATATTGCTAAGCTAATATAAATAAGCCTACGAGCTATGTAGATGCTAAATAGATGCTCAGCGTGACCGAACCTTCATATGAATATTTATATTCCTAACACTTTGGACTCTCGTTTTGCATTCTGTTGACCTCAGTTATAAATCTTGAACTCTTTGTAGAGCTCTCTACTGTTGATACAGTTAATTTGATTTGAAATCTTGTTCGTATTCCATATGAGCTATCTGAAGATTCACCTATCATCCATTTGATGTTGCATGGACCTTTTGTTCTGAATCAACCTGATTTTGTCTCCTTTTGAGAAATTTGAACCCACCTCGTTTTGATTTGAGTCATGAGAAACTATTTGGTCTGAAGACCTTTTTAGAAGGACCGCCTCGGGCGTGAGAATGTTTGTGACGACCTTTTGCGGTTTGCTACGACTTCGTTTAACCTTGCGACTTCAAATTTTGAGGACGAAAATTTTCTTTTAGAGTGGAAGAATTGTAAAACCCAAAAATTACCACAATCGGAAATGACCAAAATACCCTCTAATTTCAAAATTTTAAGAACTTATAAAAATACGCTGTAAATTAAAACTTGAGTTATATATCATGTTATGACTCGAAACTATACGATATGAACTTATAACCTAAAGTATTATATGAAATTATATACGAACCTTATGATATAAATTATGGCACATTTAAAAGTATAACCTATAAGTCCAAAATGAATAAAACCTTGTACATAGCATGTAACTTGTAATAGGTCTAGATACATTGAGAGTTTGAAATATAAGTTTGTCCATATTTGACCCCATTAAACTCGGCAATAATTCAGCCATAACTTCCTTATATTCTCACTATATGAATCGACCTATACCCATTCAAAATTCACAAAAAACCCAACATGTTACTTAAGATATCACTGCCACGCACTCATAATCAATTCACACGTTTGTGGAGATTTACCATATCTCAACCACCCAACATGTTGCCATAATTTCTGAAATTTGAGATATCACTGCCACGCTATATTCCATTTTAAATTGATTCTCACGTTTTCACTAGATCATTCTCACCTCTTACATATATATACGACTTACTCAGTAAACCTCTTATTAACCAAAGCAAAACAATAATCAAGTCCCAAATCGTATCTCTTTCTTCAAAGAAAAAAAAAGGGTTGAAGGCTAACAGTTAGGGTTGTGGTCGTGCCTACTCTTTGTTCGATTTCTGGATTGTGAACGGGGTCGCGTGATCTAATTCGAGTAAAGGTTAAGGCTGCAGAATTATATAACTGTTTGGCATTCGTGTAGGGTTATGTTCGAGCGCTGTTGTCCTTTTCCTGTCGACCCTCTTAAACTCGACCTTAAGGTACACTCGTTAACCATCTTTGTCGTGCCTAAAAGATTCGAAATGTTGCACGTTAATAGGTCAAACGATAACTAATGAAACCCTACCTAAAACATGCTTGCTGCTACGTCTCGTAAATAATCAAGTGTCATTCGAATGCGTTATTATAAAAGTTTCACGTCACACAAGAATAACGAGGGCAGTTGGGGTGTTGATTTTGTGTATACATGTGGTCTCATTAATCTGATATGGAGTGTGTTTATGTATGTGTCACTAAAGGTGTTTTGTGTGTGTGTAAACATGTGGTAATATGAACCTAAAACAAGTTACTTTAGGGATGTAGTGTGTCTCGTATAATCTGTGATGTCTGTGTTAAGGATTAGAAGTTTTACTACCTTTGTGTGCAACGTAAAATCTGGTGTGTGAGTGTGAATTTGTTGTGTCTAGTAACGTGTGTCTAAAATTGCATAGTGTGGTGTATTATTTGTGTGTGTCGACTTCGATTCTGTTTGCCATTCGAATCTGTTGTGAGGATACGCTTATAATCTTGTTATTTAAGATGCTAATATGATCCCAAAAATACGACTAAAAGTCTGAATTAAACTCAGAAGATAAAATATGGGAACGCATGGTTATAAGGACATGTTTACGTATGAATTTATGTGAGTGTTATGGTGGGTACATCAACATGAAGAATTTTTAAACATGTGAATATTTGTGTCATTTTGTGGGAATCGAATCAGGAAAATGGTTAAATATTAAGGATTTTTGTAACTATTGGAACCATGATACATGTATGACAATCAACCCTAAACTATAATATTTATAATATCACGTCTTAAAGTTAGTTAATTGTCATTAATAACCCTAAAAGTCACTAAAAATGGAAAGCCGACGAAAACGAGTAAATCTAATTTGAGATGAATTATTAATAATTAGCCGATCATGAATTCGTGTAGATTCGCTGAAGAAGGAGTTTGTTTCCGATCCTTATGTTTCTAGTTGTGTGTTCACTTGCGGTCTAAGGTACAGATATTCTGCCCTTCTCAGTAAGGTGCCTTCGTTCTCTTGACTTCTGATTTTGATTTGTTTAGGATTTCCCTAAGCCATTGCTATGTTCCTATACACTGTGGTTCGTTGTTGGATTCATTTGACCTTGATATTCGATATGACCCTTTTGCTTTGAGCTTCTATAATGATCCATCTGATATTCGTTCGTTACCTTGTGATATTAGTATTCGAATCATTTGATACTTCGAGGGTTCATTTGATTTTGGTAATTAGATGTGAAAACCTTTTTGATTTTATCATAGAAATGTGTGAGGAAAACTATTTTTAAATGATGTTTATAAATGATGCGATACTACTTTAATTGAGATTTTACTGAGCTTTTGTGAAAACTACTTTTCAAGACTAAGCTTTTGTGAAAACTGTTATTAAAGGTTATTGTTATGAAAATCAATTGATAAAGATTACTTTAATTGAACCATTTGATTATGAACCTCTAATGATGAACCCTTTGCTTTGAACCTTTGATACTTGGACTTTGACTATGATTCGACGACTTAGACTGTTTGAACCTTGGCTTTGATTTGAACCTTTGACCTTTGACCCTTCAGTTTGATACCCGAGCCAAATGTGTTTCCTAGCCATGAAGGTAACATGGCCATGTCTTTGATGCACCAATGGAATGACTCGCGTGTGGTCGAGTGATTTGCCACACCGTCCCCATTGTGATTATGATATGTGCACTTTATATTTATTATGGCCAATGTGATGTGTGTGGGGGGCGCATGGATGCATCCTAGGTACGTATTTGTGATGTGATATGTGATATATTTAGTGACTGATGATGGGTGCAATCCATGTCTTTCACAAAATGTGGGAGCAGATCACTCCAATTTGATACATGAGGACACCCCTCATATTATCTTGTTACTTGAGAGGTATCCCCTCTAGATTGCTACAGGATTGTGATATGTGATGTGATTTGTGTGGGCTCGTGGTGGATTACTGACCTTCCCTTATCCCTTTCTTACTTTGTACCTTTGTCTATACCTTATGTTATTCCATTGCACTATACCATATATGTTCGTTTCCTTTTGTTTTCGTTTTCATTTACACATATATCTGTTCACTGGGCTTTTAAGCTCAGCCGCATTTCTTTTCCTGCGGCAGGTTTTTAGTTGGAAGCTGGGTATAAGTGAAGAGACTTTTGGACTTAGAAGACCTTGATAGTTATTTTGAAGTAGAGTCTATTGGAAGGATTTGCATTTGCAGACTTAGTATTTAGTTTTGTTTCCTTTGTAACCTTGTACTTTCAATATTTCGTTTGTAACCTTGTATTACTGTTGGTGTATGCTTTGTTTTGATCTGATATGAAACCATTATTATAACATCTTTACCCTTATCGGGTTGGGGTGTTACAATTATGGTATCAGAGAAACAGGCTGCGATTCGTAATACAATTACCCTTGGCCTGTGTAAGTTAGGACCACTAAGTTTTCCCTGTAGGCGCTCGTAAGACAACCTTTGAAAATTTGCTTTAAGATTTCCCTATAGGAACGTAAGTTTGACCGGTGAGGAATGGGTAGACTATAAGACATTTGTTTAAGTATCATTGCTTCCGCATCACTCTGATTCGTGCCTTGCTTTTGGGTAAAGCTTGTTGAGATCACTTTTGGAAATTAAAGCTTATGCTTTGCATCACCTAAGATTTGAAACTTAAATAAATCTTGAAGGCATTGAGAATTGCATAGTAATTGCCTGACACTATTTGATCCTTATCTTCAGATTTTGACTCTGACCTCTGATCATTTCGTTAATCATTTTGATGCCTCTTCGGGCACCCTGAGAACCTCCATGGCGATGACGTATTTGATATATTTTGTTATTTATCTCTTGCTTTTATTAAGTATCTATGAATCTTCCGACAATATTTGATTTCGTTTCACCCATCTCTGTCCCTATGAGAAGTCTTGTGGTGTGTAACCACGAGTATAAGAATGTTTCCCCCTCACTTTTGAATGATAAAGATTTGATTTGTGATCCGTCCTTCTTTGGATAGTTGACTTCGATTTTATTCTGACAAGGAATTGGTTGATTGATCATTCAAATATTGACAACTCCCCCCCTATGTCTCACCTTTGGCGTTTGCAACAATTTTGAACTCCCTACCATGATTACCGATTGTTAAACCCTTTGCTATCACCATTAATCTGAAGACTCGTGTGTTACTTTCGCGGTTACGAAGTTTTTCCTAGGACCCATTTCGTTCACCAATGAATGAATCGTATCTTGAGAGTTATTTAACACCCTGCGTTTTCTGAATATGATTCCTGGTCGAACCACCAAAAATTTTTCCCACCGGAGCGTGAAGTAGGATTTGACATGATACCGAGAGATTTTCTAGTCACTAAGCGAAGGTATCTTTCAGATGTGTCCGGGATCATACCAGTTGATTTGAGCAAACCGGGAAGAGCAGCAACCGGAGACCAGGAAGCAAGTTTGCTTAAGTGTATCTTCTGGGCGTATTGCAGTTTCATTCGCGATTAGGAAGGATGGTGACAGGAGATATGTAGTGATTACTGGAAGCTGAACCGTATTGCTGTTAGGAACCATTATTTCTCTACCCTGAAACGTCTGTGTACCTGTTCAATTTCAGAACGCGAAGTTTCTTTCAGATGGAAGTACAAATTGATTTTATTCTTGGAATCGCCTTCCATATTGTAAACGACTGCTATGACGGTTAGTGACACTAATAGTATTAGCTGAAGCTCTGACTGTTTCGTGAATTTGATAAATAATGTTTTCTCGTGAGTACTTGGGCAAATGGTCTTTGTATGACATAATAGTACGTTCGGGGACGAGGAAGAGCATGAAAATCATCTTTGCACTTTGTTAGGAAATTCGTCGATCATTGTGCATTCTGAGAGATTGATATTTGTTGAGACAACGATGTTCTTAATTGAGGACATCTCTTTAAATTCCGCAACTTTTGAAAACTATCACCGAGTGGTCAAGACCGATGACAGAATGGAGAACTGAAACCTTTTGAGCTTTGCAGAAGAATTCTGGATGATGTTTGCAAATTTGTGATACCATTGAGAAATTTCGTGAACCGAGAGAAACAACTTTGTTGATCGAGAATGGAATTTTGGAAAAGCTGAAATAGAAAGTAGTTTCCATACCTTCAGCGGAACGAATTTTGGGGCATTCCAATAAGAGACTCGGTTTTACTCCCTTACAGCACGGAAGGTTTTGTGTATGCATCAAGACAATTAGAAGCGCATCAGAAGAATTACTTCAATACCTGACCTGGAGTTGACAACAACGGTGGCTACCCTGAAGAGTGAGGACATTACTTAATAGGCAGAAGTGTTGGCGATGCAGAAGAAGAAATTCTTGTCAAGATGGAAAACCTGGAGCTAATGAAGACATGCAGTCTCACTTCCCTATTCATCTTGGTTGTACTAAGATGAATTGAGAGCGGAAGCAGACTGGATGATGAAGAGATTTAAAGATCGTGCCAGAAATCCACATTACTCCATCACATTCCAAGAAGAAATACAGGAGGCTCGACGAACCAGACATAAGTTTCCGATTTTGGTTTCACTCCACGATTGATGAACAGACGAAGACAGATTAACCAGACTTGAAGAGATTGGATGTGTTGCATGAGCGGATTTTTGAAGTAGACCCTTTATGCTTGGAAGAAATGATTCTATGAAGGCCGAAGTTCTTGACGACTAACTTTCGTTTCCGTTGACCCTTTTAAGTTTCGTTATATAGTAATGAGATCCTCTTATGATTTAAGTTCCCTAGAAGCATTTCAGTTCGTGTTCATTTTTCGTATGTTTGGTGATGGCTTTGTTTTGAGAGATTTTGGCGAATTGTGGAAGATATGATGCTTGTGACGGCATACCTCACTTCTGCTAGACAATCTGGGATTTTGATACTCTTGCGAATAGTTTTGTTTTCCCTTATGACTATGATATTTGATTTTGTTGACCTCTGAGACGGTAGAAGTACTAGGTGGATTAAGATAGGTGATTTTGATTACGACTCGAGATAAAGTATGACCATCATGAAGGCATACTTATGTGGTGCTAGTATTATGACGCTTGATCAACGTAATAATACTTACACCATATAACGTGCACTCATTGTGGCCATAGGATATCTTGGGGAGTACCTAAGAAGTTTAGAATTTGAACTCCATTGGATTACCCGTGATTAGTGAGACTTTAGGTTCATTCTACCTATGCGTATACTCTGCTTTCGTTCGTTGGATATCGGGATGACTTTGGACTCTCGTTTTGCATTCTGTTGACCTCAGTTATAAATCTTGAACTCTTTGTAGAGCTCTCTACTGTTGATACAGTTAATTTGATTTGAAATCTTGTTCGTATTCCATATGAGCTATCTGAAGATTCACCTATCATCCATTTGATGTTGCATGGACCTTTTGTTCTGAATCAACCTGATTTTGTCTCCTTTTGAGAAATTTGAACCCACCTCGTTTTGATTTGAGTCATGAGAAACTATTTGGTCTGAAGACCTTTTTGGAAGGACCGCCTCGGGCGTGAGAATGTTTGTGACGACCTTTTGCGGTTTGCTACGACTTCGTTTAACCTTGCGACTTCAAATTTCGAGGACGAAAATTTTCTTTTAGAGGGGAAGAATTGTAAAACCCAAAAATTACCACAATCAGAAATGACCAAAATACCCTCTAATTTCGAAATTTTAAGAACTTATAAAAATACGCTGTAAATTAAAACTTGAGTTATATATCATGTTATGACTCGAAACTATACGATATGAACTTATAACCTAAAGTATTATATGAAATTATATACGAACCTTATGATATAAATTATGGCACATTTAAAAGTATAACCTATAAGTCCAAAATGAATAAAACCTTGTACATAGCATGTAACTTGTAATAGGTCTAGATACATTGAGAGTTTGAAATATAAGTTTGTCCATATTTGACCCCATTAAACTCGGCAATAATTCAGCCATAACTTCCTTATATTCTCACTATATGAATCGACCTATACCCATTCAAAATTCACAAAAAACCCAACATGTTACTTAAGATATCACTGCCACACACTCATAATCAATTCACACGTTTGTGGAGATTTACCATATCTCAACCACCCAACATGTTGCCATAATTTTTGAAATTTGAGATATCACTGCCACGCTATATTCAATTTTAAATTGATTCTCACGTTTTCACTAGATCATTCTCACCTCTTACATATATATAAGACTTACTCAGTAAACCTCTTATTAACCAAAGCAAAACAATAATCAAGTCCCAAATCGTATCTCTTTCTTCAAAGAAAAAAAAAAGGGTTGAAGGCTAACAGTTAGGGTTGTGGTCGTGCCTACTCTTTGTTCGATTTCTGGATTGTGAACGGGGTCGCGTGATCTAATTCGAGTAAAGGTTAAGGCTGCAGAATTATATAACTGTTTGGCATTCGTGTAGGGTTATGTTCGAGCGCTGTTGTCCTTTTCCTGTCGACCCTCTTAAACTCGACCTTAAGGTACACTCGTTAACCATCTTTGTCGTGCCTAAAAGATTCGAAATGTTGCACGTTAATAGGTCAAACGATAACTAATGAAACCCTACCTAAAACATGCTTGCTGCTACGTCTCGTAAATAATCAAGTGTCATTCGAATGCGTTATTATAAAAGTTTCACGTCACACAAGAATAACGAGGGCAGTTGGGGTGTTGATTTTGTGTATACATGTGGTCTCATTAATCTGATATGGAGTGTGTTTATGTATGTGTCATTAAAGGTGTTTTGTGTGTGTGTAAACATGTGGTAATATGAACCTAAAACAAGTTACTTTAGGGATGTAGTGTGTCTCGTATAATCTGTGATGTCTGTGTTAAGGATTAGAAGTTTTACTACCTTTGTGTGCAACGTAAAATCTGGTGTGTGAGTGTGAATTTGTTGTGTCTAGTAACGTGTGTCTAAAATTGCATAGTGTGGTGTATTATTTGTGTGTGTCGACTTCGATTCTGTTTGCCATTCGAATCTGTTGTGAGGATACGCTTATAATCTTGTTATTTAAGATGCTAATATGATCCCAAAAATACGACTAAAAGTCTGAATTAAACTCAGAAGATAAAATATGGGAACGCATGGTTATAAGGACATGTTTACGTATGAATTTATGTGAGTGTTATGGTGGGTACATCAACATGAAGAATTTTTAAACATGTGAATATTTGTGTCATTTTGTGGGAATCGAATCAGGAAAATGGTTAAATATTAAGGATTTTTGTAACTATTGGAACCATGATACATGTATGACAATCAACCCTAAACTATAATATTTATAATATCACGTCTTAAAGTTAGTTAATTGTCATTAATAACCCTAAAAGTCACTAAAAATGGAAAGCCGACGAAAACGAGTAAATCTAATTTGAGATGAATTATTAATAATTAGCCGATCATGAATTCGTGTAGATTCGCTGAAGAAGGAGTTTGTTTCCGATCCTTATGTTTCTAGTTGTGTGTTCACTTGCGGTCTAAGGTACAGATATTTTTCCCTTCTCAGTAAGGTGCCTTCGTTCTCTTGACTTCTGATTTTGATTTGTTTAGGATTTCCCTAAGCCATTGCTATGTTCCTATACACTGTGGTTCGTTGTTGGATTCATTTGACCTTGATATTAGATATGACCCTTTTGCTTTGAGCTTCTATAATGATCCATCTGATATTCGTTCGTTACCTTGTGATATTAGTATTCGAATCATTTGATACTTCGGGGGTTCATTTGATTTTGGTAATTAGATGTGAAAACCTTTTTGATTTTATCATAGAAATGTGTGAGGAAAACTATTTTTAAATGATGTTTATAAATGATGCGATACTACTTTAATTGAGATTTTACTGAGCTTTTGTGAAAACTACTTTTCAAGACTAAGCTTTTCTGAAAACCGTTATTAAAGGTTATTGTTATGACTATTTTTAAATGATGTTTATAAATGATGCGATACTACTTTAATTGAGATTTTACTGAGCTTTTGTGAAAACCGTTATTAAAGGTTATTGTTATGAAAATCAATTGATAAAGATTACTTTAAATGAACCATTTGATTATAAACCTCCGATGATGAACCCTTTGCTATGAACCTTTGATATTTGGACTTTGACTATGATTCGACGACTTAGACTGTTTGAACCTTCGCTTTGATTTGAACCTTTGACCTTTGACCCTTCAGTTTGATACCCGAGCCAAATGTGTTTTCTAGCCATGAAGGTAACATGGCCATGTCTTTGATGCACCAATGGCATGACTCGCGTGTGGTCGAGTGATTTGCCACACCGTCCCCATTGTGATTGTGATATGCGCGCTTTATATTTATTATGGCCAATGTGATGTGTGTGGGGGGCGCATGGATGCATCCTAGGTACGTATTTGTGATGTGATATGTGATATATGTGGTGACTGATGATGGGTGCAATCCACGTCTTTCACAAAATGTGGGAGCTGATCACTCCAATTTGATACATGAGGACACCCCTCATATTATCTTGTTACTTGAGAGGTATCCCCTCTAGATTGCTACAGGATTGTGATATGTGATGTGATTTTTGTGGGCTCGTGGTGGATTACTGACCTTCCCTTTTCCCTTTCTTACTTTGTACCTTTGTCTATACCTTATGTTATTCCATTGCACTATACCATATATGTTCGTTTCCTTTTGTTTTCGTTTTCGTTTATACATATATCTGTTCACTGGGCTTTTAAGCTCAGCCGCATTTCTTTTCCTGCGGCAGGTTTTTAGTTGGAAGCTGGGTATAAGTGAAGAGACTTTTGGACTTAGAAGACCTTGATAGTTATTTTGAAGTAGAGTCTATTAGAAGGATTTGCATTTACAGACTTAGTATTTAGTTTTGTTTCCTTTGTAACCTTGTACTTTCAGTATTTCGTTTGTAACCTTGTATTACTGTTGGTGTATGCTTTGTTTTGATCTGATATGAAACCATTATTATAACATCTTTACGCTTATCGGGTTGGGGTGTTACAGTACCTGACCTCCCGATTCACAATATTTCAACCAAAACACGATCCATCAATTGGTATCAAGAGCCTTGGTATTACTTTTGGTTGATTTGTGTGAATTTTTTCTTGTCAAAATCATATTTATTTGTGGATCTGATCTGTTTTGAATCTGTTGTACCAAGTCTTCACTGTTTTTTATTATTTTTTTTTGTGCCAACAAGATTTATACCACTATTTTATTTGTCTAATAGTCATGGTTTACACCTTTTATCATTTTTTATGACTGTTCATATCAGATCCGTGAATATTTGTGGTTGATCAACTGGAATACGTGGTCGGATTATACTCGTCTAAATACTGGTCAGAGGTCAGATTTGAGTGGTCTGAAACTGAGTCTATACGGTGTTCGTTACTGGTCTCAAAAAGGGTCAAATATGTGGTCGGATTAATGGTCGAAAAACTGGTAAAATATGAGATGGCCGGAATAATCATCGGAAAACTGCCGGAATTCATGGTCAACAAGTCAAAACCCCATTTTATCGCAAATGCTTGTAAAGCATTTGCGATAAACCCTTTTTTATCGCAAATGCTTGTAAAGCATTTGCGATGAACCCTTTTTTATCGCAAATGTTTTATCGCAAATGCCACACTTATCGCAAATGGTTATCGGGTCAACGGTCAACAGTTAACGGTCAACAGCCATTTATCGAAAATTAAAAACAAAATAATGGAGATGAAACAGAAGACCCCTTTGACCAAGACCAAGTTACTACCAACACATAACTCGATTTAACAACCACAAATCCATAACAGATCTCAGGTCTGTTCAAGCTTCACAAAAAACTTTTACAAAAGAAGAAGTCATATAACCCACATCTAATCTAAATATATCCATATCAATATTAACCAAAAGGACCTCAGACTATCTTTCTTTCATGTGTGATATAAAGTTTCAAGATCTTAACAGATCTATCACACACGATAAGAATAAAATTCATCATCGATCGTGTATGAAGCCAACCTTCATTCAATATCCGATTCAAAAGGGATAAAGAAAATAACAATTATGTTATTTCTTTTTTTCCTTAGTTCGTTCATAAATCAACATCAACAAGAAAACACCATAAAGCTACCTTACCCGAGACCCATAGGATCTTGAAGCCGTAAGTGCTGTCTTGATTAGGATAGGGCATAAAACTTAGTTAAAACAAGGTAAAGGTTCGGTGGAGATTGTGGTTGTGGTCATGTTGTGGTTGATTATGTTGAAATGAGTTGGTGACTGTTAAGAAGAGAGTGATGAGGGGCGGGTATATTTTTGGTGTAAGAAGGTAGGCGGATTAAAAGTGAAATTAGGGTTAAAGGAGAGAGATGACTGCGTATTATTTTGGTATGAATATAATTAGGGTTGTGTTGTGTGTTATAAGTACCTAAAATATTTGGGTATGGACCGGTTGTGTGGGTTTGTTGTTGGACCGGGTATATGACACAAGTAATGGGCTGGAGGATTTTAGTTGGCTTATTGAATTATATCACTTAAATCGGCTGACAATTAGCTATAAAATAAATTGGTCTGAAAAAGTGATATTGTGGCTACTACATTTTTTCACGGGGATACATTTTTGACAAGATCGGGATAAAACCATTATCATAGTTCACTTAAACCGTCAAAAGGCTAGTGTTGGGTATTGAACCGCAAGATGTGACTACGGGGTTAATTCTTTATTATTTATTTGAGGTTGAAGTGGAATATCACGGGTGCGTGTACTTAGTATCTTGAAGATATCGGGGTTGGTTGGATGCATGATTCTTCGAGATCCTTGTTCGAGCTTATAACCTTCAAAATGATTAAGACTTGAGTTATCTAGTTATACCTGATGTAAGGAGTTACGTTGTTGTGCTCACAGAGTATAGCTATCACTTTAAAGGAGTTACGTTGTAGTTCTCAAGTGTCACACAAAGATGTGGATTATTCAAGATGAATTCATATACAGTAAAGGATGGTTGGATGGGTATATGAAACGACCTATGCTTTAAGGAGTTACGTTGTAGTGCTCAGTATAGGTACTTAGTCAGACAATAGTGCAAGTTTAAGTCACAAGCTTGGGTTATTTTACTTCAGTCTCAAATTCGTAATACTAGGTTTTCTCCATCAGTGGTCACTACAAAAAGCCGTCAGAATGATAATGGGGTCGGTAAAGAGTTAGATGAGAAGAGTATAGAAGAGTGGAGATTTTATCAAGCAGTTGATTCTCACGGGCTATTTTTGGTACTTCACACATCTTCGACTAATTGGACATACAGGGTTTACGCTGCCTCCGTTTCCATCGTAACCATAGTGTGTATGCTTTCGATTCCGCGAAGACATCGTAGGGGAAGAGAGAGTAGATGTACTTTGACTTTTCTTGCATTTTTTGCGAAAACACTCTTTTTCCAGATGTATCTGCATTCAGGGGGAAGAAATGTGCACATCGGGGACGCATAACAGACTCACGTGATCGAGCTTACAATTTTATTACCACCGGAGAGACGTCCGCAGAGATGATCAGTGGTTCAGTTTTGTGATTTTGGTGTAATCGTTTCAACTTTCGCAGGTTGTGAAGTGTGAAGTAGCCTACTTATGTGAGAAGATCTTGCTGATTTCTTGCATGTTACCCCCAAACAGAGTTTCCGCATTAAGCATAATCGTTACTGAGTACTAGTCAGATTTGCTTGGTGTGGTTTACGATGTCATCTACAAATTCCGCTGCGTCCTTACAACCTTCAAAAGATAGAAGACACGTTAACTACATCAAAGTTTCGAATCTGCTGAAGACGGTTGTCAATTTGGGGGGAAGCTGATTCAGAAACTTCACCAATAAGAAGTATATGAATAAGCCGCTAAAAACATGCAGCATGAATTGGGGGGAAGTTAATCCAGTTCATGTATATTACATCATTTGACTACAAGTGAAGAAAAGTTCTCAAGCCGAGGTACAAGATGAAGAAAGAACGTCAACTGTAGTCATCCTCAGCACTTGAAGAACTTATGAAGACCTTTCTTTATTTGTATTTGTACTTGTAGGAAATGATGTAAGTAATCCCATATGTTACCACATTGGGGGAAGATTGTTGGGTATGCTTCTCACACGAAAATGTGACAACATATTTGGGATTACATTATCTATATTGTAAGGCACAAACACAAGGACTAGAACCATCATTTATGTAAAGTCTTGTGTTTGGCCCTTTATATACCCTCCTTGACTTCACTAGGAGGGTGAGCTTGGTGTGTGTTATTTTCCTCTTCCTTTCATTATTAATAAAACACAAGTTTCATCTCTCTCTCTCTACACTTTCTCTCTCTAACTTCAACAATGAAGATGATTATCTTTCATTGTACCTGACCTCCTGATTCACAATATTTCAACCAAAACACGATCCATCATTTTCTGATAAGACTCCTGATTCTAAGTTTGATTTGGCTATATGCGGCACAGATTGTTCACTATTCGTTGTATTTCTTCCTTCATTCACATCATCTATGCCATCATCTTGACAATAAGTGATGCGTGGTTTTGCAACCTTACAACAGGTTTTACCTCTCGAGGGATCTCAAGAGGCTTACAACCCCACCAGGCAGTGTACCTGACCGATGTAGTATAGTGTAGTGGTAAGTACGGGGGATTGATCGTTCTCCACAGGGAATAGTGTTCGTTAGGTATGAAAAATTACTCTAATAGGTCTAAGGGTGAGAGAAGATTCTTTTTGTGTTTTCATAATTTTTATGAAAGCAAGTAAAATCTCGGGTTTGAAAGAGTGGGCGGAATTAGTTGCTAGTCAACTAACCCAAATTACTACGAATGCAAATAAAATAAAATAACAGAAAATGAAAAGGTTGGTGAAAACTTATGTGGAGGGAAATGTGTTTACTTAGATTTCCTTACTCCCTAACTATCTTTTACCGGTTGATTAGTGTGTATTAGTCGCGTGGATGACGGGTGTATTCCTTAATACCATTCGTGGGGTGGCGTACGTACTTCCCCAACTCTACAAGCTCCTACTTCACTCCTATGTCGAGCCGGCTAGGAAGCTCCTAACATGGGATCACTAGAATTCGCTTGTGCATTAAATACAACCATAAAAACCTTTAGTACGCATTGGTTCATGTTTCTTAAGACGTTCAAGCAAGTTACCGAATAGGAAGTTAGCCAGTTTTCTTAAGCCTAACATAGATAAACAATCATCCAATACAACTAATAACACACTAATAACCAATAATCAATAGCTAGGTTTCATTAGATCTAAGCAAACACAAGATAAATCTAGCCTAGCATGTTAAACAAAAGACAAGAACAAGATAGAATCAAACAACACATAGACATATTGAATGATTAATTGATAACTTATCTTCAATGTAACATGGAAGATCTCAAGGCAAAAAGCCTTGAAAGAGCTGCCAAATTCGTCCTAGGGTTTTCACACACAAAGTTCCCCAATAAGTTCCACACTAATGACAAAAAATTAGAAAACTATATATAGACTTTCAGATCTGACGGCGTCACGTTATGGAGTGTGACGCCGTCACCTCGCCGCTTTTAGGGTTCCCGGATGACCTTCTTGACGCCGTCCCTCTTTAGCTCTCCAAAATCCGTTCTGGCCTATCAAGGCTTGACGCCCTCAGACTATGAACGTGACGCCGTCCCTTTTTAAATTATAACGTGACGACCTTGATCAAATTAAAGGGTGACGCCGTCAGAATTCCCATGCAATTTTCACTGGCTTATCATGAGTAAATTTCACATCCACCACTTTTGCCAAGCCATGACGCCGTCCAGGGATAATCCTGACGCCGTCAAAGGTAACTTTCAGCAAGATTTTGAGACTTTGTCGTTTTCTTCACTTTTATGCTCCAAAAACGTCCAAAATGCTTCCTTTTCCAGATTTCTCCTCAAAAGTACCTAAAATGACAAAAGGAACGATTTAGGGCAATATTTGATCAAATAAATACGATTTAGGGCTTAAATGACCCCTTAAAAGCGGTACACTTTTCGCTTCATCAAATACCCTTACACTTGAGATTTGCTTGTCCTCAAGCAAATGCGCTTTTATTCTAATCAAAATACAAGTTAGGGGTCATTTAATGCTAACATAAAAGTAATTACAACAAATAATCGTTCCACTTTAATCATAATAAGCACGGAGATTATAAACTAGCACCTCACAAGTAGTGTTTAGATACTCACATCTCTCAAGTGTCATCAAAATAAATCTCATAAATGAAAACGGATAATATCTCTCACTACCTGTCATAGCAAATAGATTACCATAGGCTTGGGAAAGGATCGAAAACCTCCTCCACTAGGCGTAAGCACCTAAGATAAACTATCAAAGAGGGCTTTTAAACGGGTTATAACGTTAGGTGTAGGGAAAAGGAAAACACGGTTTTGTTGGATAAGGGATATTTTACTGGTGGCGAGTTAAAGATCTTGATCAATTACATGTACTATACAATGTTGCTAAGCCAAGACTCGACTCAATCTTAAGCAAAAAATAAAATAACAAAAACATAAAACAAAACATAAAATGAAACGGGATGGTAGTCCGTATGTTTTTTTTTTCTACTTTTCTTTTTCTCATTTTTTTGTATTTTTCTTGATTTTTTCGATTTTTTTTTTTTTTTTTTTTTTTTTATTGAATACACTTTTGCCCTACCATCCAAAATAATACATCATAGGGGCATTGCATTCCCCTTACACTTGAACTTTTACATAACTTTACAAATAACTATTCTTATGACTCGAATTAAGATAATTGAAAAACTTGGAGTACTTTTTAAAATATTTAGCACATATGGGGGTAATAAATGATGTTCTTCCCCATTACTCCATTACACTAGTACTTTACCCATGAGTCCCAATCGTCCCAAAACAATATGTACAAGGATATGACTCGACTTAGCAACCATGTAATCAACTAGATAATTAACTTGGGTATAAACAAATGTTGTAACAATAATGCACTAAAGATGAGTGCATACAAGGTAGGCTAAGGCGATTTGGGTGTACATTTAAGTGGGGTGTAAACAAATTCTTCCTTTAAGTAAAATGCTTAAAGGTCGAAACGAAAAGATAGGCCCTGAGGGGTGTACTAGGGGTATCGTGTACTAAAAATGAGTACAACGCAAAGGGTGTGGGAGAATTACTTGACCAATGTAGCCAACGTAATTATAACAAAAACACAGGTGTAAAACAATGGGTTAATCCTAATTCCTCTTATCATGTAGTAAATCTAACTACACGAATGTAGTCTCACTTGTGGCCTTGGAATGGTCCTAACGCAAGTTCTAGAATCTAAGTGCTACCGGTACACACATCATAGCATAAATGCTTTTCCTACCAATTCTAGGGGCGAACCTCACATATTTGAGGGTGGAAATTTTTTTTAGTGGTACGGTTTTTGTGCTATTCATATAACTCCTATCCGTGAGACGCTCATTAAGATCAAAGCTTCACTCCTATATGTTGTAAAAAATTTTAAATTTGGCACTAAAATTACCCTAACAAGTATTTATCTCAGTTTTATTACACATCTACTATTAAACAAACAAAAATCAAGCGTAATAGCATTCTCTAATCGTACTTTTACCCCCCTTACACTTAAGATGAACATTGTCCCCAATGTTCAAATAACAAGATGTAAAAGCATAAAGTAAAAGAATGAAATCAAATACTCCCCTGATTCGCTCGGTGGATAATGAAGTTACACGGTTAGATCTTCTTCCAAAGATAATGTTGAAGCTCCATGACTAATGCATCGCCAAAAGCTTGATTCAAAACATTTCCTTGTCTAAAATAACCTGTTAAACCTGAGAAAACAAACACGAGAACCTGCATAACATCGGCGGGATAAACTCTATATATAAGGATATAATGCTTGTGGAATGATAACTTTGCAGATTCCTGGAGATTATAAGTTATAGATTTAATAAAAACTTTTTATGAAAACAAAACCTTCAAAAATTTTCAGAAAATTAAACCTGACGCCGTCAGGTTGTAAAGCCTGACGCCGTCATATATGATCTGACAGAATTCTCATGTTACGTTTCCGGAAAAATTTTGGAAAAACCTATACCTTACTTCCTGGAAATCCTGCAAAACATCATTATGACTCGATACAAGCATTTGACTCAAACAAATACTAATATGTATGTTAATTTATTATTATTACGATTCATGTTCATTTGTGTTCTAATAAACCGATTTAGATTTTCCTTACACTTAACTTTTGCAAAATACCTTTATATGTAGTTAAGACGAAGTTAAAAACAAGATAAAGCATTTTCACAAATTACTTTTGAACATGAATCAATAAGAATAAAAATTAAACACACATACGGAAACAAATAAAATCAAACAAACAAACAAATAAACACACAAAGCAAATAAAGCTTGGGTTGCCTCCCAAGAAGCGCTTTTCTTTATTAACGAGTCTTGTAGCTAGACTCAAAGTCACATACATTACGTGACTTCTTCATCAAAAGTTATGTCTTCCTCATTGATCATTTCATTACCATTCTCTTGATAATGCTTGACTCGTTGTATATTCACAGTGAATTCTCTATCTTCGTCGTCAATCAACACAACGGCTCCGGTTTTAGAGGAGCTCCTTACGGTAAAAGGTCCATACCATCTAGATTTAAGTTTTCCAGGAAATAGTCTTAAGCGAGAATTATATAATAAGACCTTGTCTCCTTCTGAAAACTCCTTTGGTCTCTTAATCTGTTGGTCATGCCATCTTTTTGCCCTTTCTTTGTATGTAATGGAAGATTCATAAGCCTCTAATCTCAATTCATCGAGCTCTTGGAGCTGTAAGAATCTATTTGTTCCCGCAACCGTATAGTCCAAATTACAAGCCTTAAGTGCCCAATATGCCTTGTGTTCCAGTTCTACTAGAAGGTGGCATGCCTTGCCATATACCATACGGAACGGGGTTGTCCCGATTGGTGTCTTATAAGCGGTTCGAAATGCCCACAAAGCTTCATCGAGCTTAAAAGACCAATCTTTTCTGTTTTGATTAACCGTTTTCTCTAGTATTCTCTTTATGGCTCTATTAGTGTTTTCGACTTGACCATTGGTTTGAGGATGGTAAGCGGTGGAAAATCGGTGAGAGACTCCATATCTTTTCATAACTTTCTCCATTTGCGAATTACAAAAATGGGTTCCCCTGTCGCTAATAAGAGCCTTCGAAATTCCGAACCTAGCGAACAATTTTTTTAAGAAATGAATGACTACCCTAGCGTCGTTAGTCCTAAGGGCTTGCGCTTCCACCCATTTTGAAACATAGTCAATTGCCACTAAGATGTATTCATTCCCTCCTGAAGATGGGAAGGGTCCCATGAAATCAATTCCCCAAACATCGAAAACCTCGCAAACTTGTATATAGTTCTGTGGGGCTTCATCCCTCATAGAGATATTCCCAGCTCTTTGACATGCGTCACAAGTCTGTATCATTCCCTTCACATCACGAAATATTGTAAGCCAATAGAATCCTGCGTCGAAGACCTTTCGTGCAGTAGTGTTCATTCCGTGATGTCCTCCTGATGGACCTGCATGACACTCTTTCATAATTCTGACAGCCTCTCTTTCCGAAACACAACGCCTGATTACCTGATCCGGACATCTTCGGAATAAGAAGGGTTCATCCCAAAAGTAGTACTTTAATTGATTAAAGAACCTCTTTTTTTCATGCCTGTTCATATGCTCAGGAATGACTCTACTTGCCAGGTAGTTAGCATAATCCGCATACCAAGGTTCAGAATCATTTATTGACATGAGCTGCTCTTCAGGAAATGATTCCCGAATCTCACTCTTGTCAGATTCAGCGAGGCTGGGGTTTTCGAGACGAGAGAGATGATCAGCCGCAAGATTCTCTGCTCCTTTCTTATCACGAATTTCAACATCGAACTCTTGCAATAGTAGGATCCAACGAAGTAACCGTGGTTTAGCATCCTGTTTAGCAAAAAGATATCGAATAGCTGAATGATCCGTAAAAACAACCATTTTAGAAAGGTCAAGATACTGGCGAAATTTATCAAAAGCGAATACCACGGCTAGTAATTCCTTTTCAGTGGTAGTGTAGTTTTCTTGAGCAGGATTCATGGTTTTGCTAGCGTAGTATATTGGCTGAAAGTGTTTGTTAAGCCTTTGGCCTAATACTGCTCCAACAGCATAATCACTAGCATCGCACATGATTTCAAAGGGTAACTCCCAGTTAGGGGTAACCATAATTGGAGCTTGGGTAAGTTCCTGCTTCAATCGATCGAATGCGTCCTTGCACTCTTGAGAGAAGTCGAACGGGGCATCCTTCATGAGCAACTGAGTCATTGGTTTAGCTACCTTTGAGAAATCTTTAATGAATCTCCTATAGAAGCCAGCATGACCCAAAAAGCTACGGATTGCCTTGACAGTTGTTGGATAGGGAAGTTTGGATATAGCTTCAATTTTTGCCCGGTCTACTTCAATTCCACTTCCTGAAATTTTTTGCCCTAGCACAATCCCTTCTTTTACCATAAAGTGGCACTTTTCCCAGTTTAGTACCAAGTTAGTCTCCTCACAACGTTTGAGCATTTTCTCAAGGTTAGCAAGACAGCGATCAAAAGAGTTTCCAAAGACCAAAAAATCATCCATGAAGACCTCCATGCTGTCTTCCATTAACTCATGGAAGATTGCCGTCATGCAGCGCTGGAAAGTGGCGGGGGCGTTACATAGTCCAAAGGGCATTCGCTTGTAGGCGAAAGTGCCATAAGGGCATGTAAACGTAGTCTTTTCTTGGTCCTCAGGAGCGATAGGGATTTGGAAATACCCTGAGAACCCATCTAGGAAGCAGTAGTACTCATGCCCTGCTAACCTTTCCAACATTTGGTCGATAAATGGGAGAGGGAAATGATCTTTTCGGGTTGCATCATTCAACTTCCTATAATCGATGCACACACGCCATCCAGTTACTGTTCGTTGAGGTACTAACTCATCCTTATCGTTCTTTACTACTGTCATTCCTCCCTTTTTTGGTACAACCTGTACAGGACTTACCCATGGACTGTCGGAAATTGGGTAAATTAGCCCTGCATCTAGGAGCTTAATGACTTCCTTTTTCACGACTTCCTTAATGTTGGGGTTTACTCGTCTTTGAGGCTGCACGGTGGGTTTATAATCCTCCTCCATGAGGATTTTATGCGTGCAGAAAGTAGAGTCAATCCCCTTGATGTCGGCTACACTCCATGCTATAACTCCTTTATATTTTTTTAAAACTCCTAAGAGTTTATCTTTTTGTTCACTTTTCAAGGAAGAGCTTATGATTACCGGAAGTTGATCTTCCCCTTGGAGGAAAGCATATTCAAGGTTGGTTGGGAGTTCCTTGAGTTCTACCGCAGGTGGCTCGATGATGGAGGGTTTAAGTTTGTTCTCGGGTTTACGAAGCTCAAGCTGTTCGATTTCTTGTCTGGGATAAAAAGAGACTGCGTTTACATCCATAGTCTTTTCCTCCTCAAAGATGGGTAAGAAAGCTTCATCTCGCAACCAACCAGCTTCCATCTGTTCATCTATACAATTGTCAATCTCGTCGGATAGTTCATCGATTTCTTCGATGAAATACAGCTGATTATCTGTTTTGAGAGAAAGATTCATTGTGTCCTTGATGTCGAAGGTTAAGCTATCGGCCCCCACTCGTAAGGTTAGTTTGCCGTCATGAACATCAATAACAGCACGAGCAGTTGCAAGGAATGGCCTCCCTAGAATAATGGGCACTAAGTCATCTTCTTCCATTTCTAAGATGACGAAGTCAACTGGAAATTTGAACTTTTCTACCTTAACCAGCACATTCTCACATATTCCTAAGGGGTATTTGACTGATCTATCGGCTAGTTGGATGTTCATACGGGTTGGTTTCAACCCAGAATACCCTAATTTAAGGAACATGGAATGTGGCATAAGATTGATACTTGCTCCTAAGTCGGCTAAAGCATTCTTGACTGAAAGAGATCCTATTGAGCAGGGTAGGGTGAAACTACCCGGATCGTCCACCTTCTTTGGCAGCCCTCGTTGAGTCACCACAGAACATTCTTCTCCTAAGGTTACAAGACCCTCGAGCCCTTTTCTGTTGGTTAGCAACTTCTTGAAGTATGTACTATAATTGGGCATATGGTAGTGATGAACTCAAATAAGTACATTTTATTACTATCATTTATCCTATTAATTTGACTTGTTTTACTATATTATGTATGAGAATTGATACTTAATCGTTTACTTTTGTAATTCTCAGGTAAAAACAAGCATTTGGTGAAACTTAGCGATTTTGGACTGATTATGGAGCAAAACATGCATAAAGTTAAGAGTCTACTGAAATGAAGAAGATCAAGACTAATCTGCTCCAGATGCGCCGCATCTCACTCATGACATGCGCCGCATCTCTATCAAGATATCACCAGATACGATCCAAGATACAAGAGGACATGCGCCGCATCTAATCATGGAGTTACGCCGCATCTTCTGGCGGTGTACGAATATTCCTGAATATTATAATCTTGGACCCCACGCGAAGTTAAGTACATGCGCCGCATCTACTCCTTAGATGCGCCGCATCTTCCCTCAGACAGAAACTATAAATACCCCAAAGCCAGACGAATTTCGTACGCATTATATTATAACCTAAGTCCGAACAGGAGAAACAAAGGACGAATTCAGTCAAGGAGGCAGCACAAGACACACCCAAATCAAAGATACAAGAGCTGTAAGAAGGTGCTGCATGTATTTAATTCATTAAGTAGTTTTGTTTTATTGTGTTAGCAAACTTTAATTCATCAGGATTGGTGGCTTGTGTAATGTGACAACGAAAGATTGCACTCCCTTTAATACTTGCTTTCCCATCAATTAAAGTTTATATGTTGATGTCTTTGGTTACTACTTATTAGTGCATTGATAACCTCTGTGTTTATTAGTGGCTTGCGGGCATTTGACTGCGGGACATAATGTGGCTCCCACGGTTATTACTAAATTGATCACTTAGGAATAACTTTTAGACATAAGTAATCATTAAGGGTTTACTCGCCGATAAGAATAGGACCAACGAGAAAGGGTTAACTACATACACTTCATATAAAGCTATCAATAAAACAAGTGACAATCTACTTAATCATAAGGACAGCCCTCTTATTGTCTCAAGTATCTATCTGTGTACGTGTGTGCTACTTGCTGATTCGTGCCTATTGGTTTATTTTATTATTTAATTGCAAACAAATCGTGCCAGTCTCTCAGGCTGAAACCCCCTTGCGTTAGGATATTAAAATACTGATTAGAATAACTAGATAATACGTTCCACTCTTAGTGATCGACACTCTACTTACCATTATCTTCATACTGACCGGGTACACTGCTCGTTAAGTGTGTGTGTTATTGATAAGTCGGCTAAATATAAATTTAAAACTTGAGTAGGCATTAAAACTGCCAAAACTTTACTCCAACGCACGCCCATCAAGTTTTTGGCGCCGCTGCCGGGGAGTGAATTGTTATTATCTGTTAATTTGATTAGTATTTTAATTAGGTTTTTCTTTTTATTAGATTAATTGCATCATTGTACTATTTTGCATATTTGTTGTATTGTGTGTTAATTGTTTTCTTTTATTTTTGTGTGTTTTATTTTCGTTGTGTGTTTTATTTTTGTTTTTATTTTTCGTATTTTTCTGTTCTGCTATCGTTGTACTGTGCTAAATCAAACGATACGGCGCATCTGATCTCTCAGATACGGCGTATTGCGTTTATTTTTAAAAAAAAATACAACGCGTTTAATCAATTCGATACGACGCATCTTTTCCCCAAGATACGGTGTATCTGTTTTTAATAAGAAAATTTTTTCTAAGCGATAAAGCAATACGACGCATCTGCTTTTGCAGATACGGCGTATCTGTTTTTGATAAAAAAAATTTCTAAACGTTAACGCCATACGACGCATCTGCTTTAGCAGATACGGCGTATCTATTATTTTAATTAAAAACAGTTTGCGAATTATTAAACAGATACGACGTATCGATCTATATCGATACGGCGCATCTTTCTGAATCAAAAATCGATATTTATTTTTAAACGTAACGAAAATACGGCGCATTAACTTTCGTTAATACGACGCATTTAATTTTAATTAGATAAGTTGATTTTTGATTAATTAAATTCGATACGGCGCATTCGTAAATTCTAAAGCGGCGTATCTATTTTCTGAATTAAGTCTGATTAAATTTTAACGATTATAAGATACGGCGTATCCTACTATTTGGATACGGCGCATCGTCTGCAGATATCAGTAACTTTAATTTTTCATATTCCGTTTTCGTTATTAATTATCTGATATATTACTTTCTCGAGCATACCCTACTGATATTTTTGTGTTGATTTCAGGAAGTGCATGACCAGGAGTTCTACGAAGAACTTGATTCAACCTTTCGAAGATCCTGAACGAGCCCTACATTCGCTTAAAAGGCTTTTCAACACAAGAAGCTTTGATCTTTCAAGTTCACTCGAGCTTGATTACTTTTTTGAAGAAAAAGAGGAAGTTGAAACAGAAACAATGGGCGAAAACACTACTATGGAGGAATACATGAACAGCACCCGTGCTGATTACACTTCAGGAGTTGCTAGACCTAAGTTTGATGATAAGTCAAAATTTGAGTTGAAGGGTCAGTTTCTCAAAGAACTAAGAGAGAATGCTTTCAGTGGGACGGAACATGAGGATGCTAATGAGCATGTTGAAAAGGTCCTGGAGATTAAAGATTTGTTTACTTCAGAAGGAGTCACTGACGATCAGATCATGCTAAGAATCTTTCCAATCTCGCTAAAAGGAGCTGCTAACAAGTGGCTAAGGAATGAACCTGCTAGTTCAATCACTACATGGGGAGATTTGAAGAGCAAATTCCTGAAGAGATATTGTCCACCTGCTAAGACTGCTAAAAAGATGGAGGCTATCAATAGTTTCAAGCAAGAGCCTGATGAAACCCTTTATCAAGCTTGGGAACGATTTAAAGATTTATTGATAAAATGTCCTCAACACTATCTAACCCCTATGCAGGAGATAATATTGTTTTATCAAGGACTGGACGTGCCTACAAGACAGATTTTGGATGCTAAGGGAGCTGTACCTCAGATGAGTGCAACTAATGCTAGGAAAGCGATCCAAGAAGCTGCTGATCATTCTCAGAAATGGCACGATGGTACCTCTACTAGATCTAAGAGCAGCACTAATTTTGACGGGATCGCTGCTATTCAGGCTCAATTGGATAAAATTAGTAGAGAGATGAAGAAGCGAGATGAAAGAGCATATGCTGCCCAAGTTGGATGTGAAAAGTGCGAAGGACCTCACTACACTAAAGATTGCCCGAACAAGAATGAAAGTGAGACATTTGAAGAAGCATATTACACCCAATTTGGACAACCATTCCGACCTTCAGGAAGATTTAGGGAAGCTAGTCCGGGATTCTATCAAAAGAACAACTTTAATCCCGCTTATCAAGAGAGGAGGCAGACTTTAGACGATACTTTAAAGCAAATTATGACCGATGCTGCTAAAAGACATGAAGAGAATACTGCTATGATCAAAGAAATCCGAGCTTCAACGGACACTACTACAAGAAACCAAGGAGCTTCGATCAAAGCATTGGAACAACAAATTGGTCAAATGAGCAAGGTTCTTCAAGAAAGGGGATATGGAAGTTTACCGAGCTCAACTGAAACCAACCCAAGAGATCATGTCAAGGCCATAAGCACCACTGAAGAAGTCACTCCTAATATACCTAGAAGATCGATGAATGGTGATGATGGTGCAAGACCCAAATTTTTCTTTAATTCTTCAATCAGCTTAAGGAGACTACTAAAAGAAAAGACAAAGATTGAAGAGGAGATCAAGGCAACAATGAAAGAAGAGAGCTCTGCAACCGACTTAAATGCCTTGCCTCATAAAGAAAAAGACCCAGGAAGTTTTACTTTACCTTGTTCTATTAATGATATATCTTTCAATAATGTGTTAGCTGACTTAGGAGCTAGTGTTAGTGTTATGCCTCTTAAGACATTCGCTACCCTAGGACTAGGAAAATTAGCACCAACTAAGTTACTTATTGAATTGGCTGATAAAACGGTAAAACGACCTGAAGGGATTGCTAATAATATACTAGTTAAGATTGAGCAGTTTATTTTTCCCGTAGACTTTGTTATACTAGACATGCCCGAGGATGTTAAGATTCCTTTAATCCTCGGAAGACATTTCTTGTCTACTGCCCATGCTAAGATTGATGTGTTTAAAAGAAAATTTTCATTAAGGGTAGGGAATAATAAACTAGTCTATAAGTGCCAAGATCCGGTTAAAAGCATAATTAGAGGTGTTTATGTGATAGGATTAAGAGAGCGTATGGACCTCGATCTTGAAGCTAGACTTATGGGAGAAACATTGATTCAAAACAACTCAACTAATCCTAATCATGAGAACTTTGAAGAATTCATTGACCTTAATGTACCTACCGAACTTAGACGCAATGTTGTTAATGATTCTGATGATGAGTGGTGAAACACCCAACCCGACAAGGGTAAAGATGTCACGCAAATGGTTTCATATCAGATATAACAAGCATACCTTCATAAGTAATACAAAGATTCTCAAAGGTTACAAATGAAATACTGGAATTACAAGGTTACTAAAGCGAAAAACAATTTCTGACAATAGAATACTTTCTAATCATCTCTAGGCCGAAACTATCAAGTCTTCTAAGTCCAAAAGTCTCTTCACTCGAACCCATCTTCCAACTAAAACCTGCCGTACACGAAAAGAAACGTGCGGCTGAGCTTAAAAAGCCCAGTGAACAGATACATAATACAAGCAAAGATAACGAAACGGTAATATAATGAAGTACTGGAGATGTCATAAGGTATAATCAAAGCGAAAGAGAAATAAGGAAATATAGGATAGTCATCTACCACGAGCCCATAACTCAAAGTCATAATCTCAACATCAGAATCTCAAAGTCATAATCTCACAATCAGAGGGGATACCTCTCAGGCAACCAGATAATATGAGGGGTGGCCTCATGTATCAAAAGGGGTGGAGTAGCTAGCTCCCAGAAATGTGAAAGGCGTGTATTGCACACAGCACCAGTCACCTCAAAGTCATACTCAAAGTCATAGTTAAATCCACTAAACATACATGCCTAGGATTGCAATCCATACGCCCCCACTCAAAGTCAATCTCAAAATCAAAATCTCAAAGTCATCATGGCCATATCATAATATAAAAGGGGACGGCGTGAGAAATCACTCCCCCACACAGGAGTCATGCCAGTGGTGCATCACAGACATGGCCAGGTTACCTTCCTGGCTAGGAAACAAAAGGTGGCTCGGGTATCAAACTAAGAGTCAGGTCTCAAAGTCATGCAAACGGGTTCATCTCAAAGTCATATCAAAGCATATCTCAAGGTCATGTCAAAAGTGAATCTCAAAGTCATATGAAAAGGTTCATATCAAAAGGTTCATAGCAAAAGGGTCATAGCAAAGGTTCATAGCAAGGTTCATAGCTCAACATCGAAGCATAGGTGATAAGACACCCTTTCTTAAAAGGGTAGAGTATCCGTACCTTATGACGAAAGCACAAACAGAAACAAAGCACAGAAAAGTAGAGAACAGCTCAAAGTCACTCCTTCTTCACACCTAAAGGGGTAGAAGAGAATTACAATCTTTCCCATTTAAGTAACTTTCCATTTATAGCAGGTGTCCATCTTTAGTAAGTTTCCATTTTGAGAAAGTTTCCTTATATAGAAAGTTTCCATATTTAGAAGTATAGGGTAGCATAACTTAGTTAAATCATTATTAAATGAAATAAGGTCTCTTTGATAATATTTACACATTTAGTCCTTAGGGTTTCATAATTTACACTTTACACCCCTTTCATTACATAAGTTACACTTTAAACCTTCAAATATTCATAGTTACACATTAAACCCTTATTTTATCAATTTTACACAGTGAGTACTTATTTTAGTGAGTTATACAAATGAACCCTTAATTATTCATAATTTACACATTAAGTCCCTCAAGTTATCAAAGTTACATATTTAGTCCTTTAATTTACAATTTCAACCTTTAATTATCAATAATTACATATTAAGCCATTAAATTACCAAAATAGCACTTAACCCCCTGAATATAATTAATTACTCAAATCAACCTTAAGTTTCCAGAAATTACATATTTAGTCCCTCTATTTTAATTATTTTCAAAATCGATTTATACTTTATCAAATAAACATTTTAACCCCTTTAAATATAAAAATTACACATGGGACCCTCAACTTATATTTTATTCGAAATGTTCACAGCCCAAAATAAGTTCTAAACATAACCCTTGAGTTTTACAAGTTACAAAACCTACCCTAAACATTTTAAAACAAATTGTTAATCCTTTTAAAATCATGAAACTAAACCCTAATCTTTCCAAACCATTTTTAATAATCACTATATCATTAAACACTAATTATCATCATACAAACAAGCCCTAATTCTCAGATTCTCAATCGAATTCCATTTCTTCCATTTTTCTCTTATTAGCCGATTTTAACTTAATTCAAAAATAATTGATCTTGGCCTCAATAATTCGAAGTATCATTTTTCCAGGTCTAATATGATTGTATAGAGTCCAAATAAAATAAATATGAAGCCTCAAAATTCCGAATTTAATTATTTAGGGTTTATGCATGTTTTTAAGGTTTAATTCACAAATAATTCATAGAATGTGCATGGATTGATTATAACATTTTATTTGATGTTCTTAGCATGTATAAGGTCTGAGAAAAATACCAAATCAAGATTCGAACGTGTGAAAGGAGGTGTACGAATTCTTTTGTACGCGTATGGCCAAAACGGGTCAAAAATCACCACGACTTCACAAACGATCTAAAAATCTTGAAACCAATTTTCCCAGAGCATATTCGACATGATGATCACATGAAAAATAGCCAACGAATTTTATAGAGGTCGTAGGAATGAAATACGAATTACCTTGTTTCTACACGCTCAAAAAGGAAATAATTCCTCAAAGATAGAAATCGACCAAGAACAGCTCCAACAATATTTTTCCTAGGTTTTACATGTTATTAGGAGTGTTATAAAAATGAGAATCAAATTTTAGGGTGGTCGAATGAATTAAAACGAATTATACCTCTTTTTATGTCGCGCTAGAAGGAAAATTTACCAAAAACGAATCGTGCAACAAACCACTTCACAACGAATTTTCTAGGTCTCCTTGAGTGATGATCTAACACAGAAAAATGGCTGAGGATTTTTTTGAATGTCGAATGGAGGCTATGTTGAATTGTTTGTGTGTGAAAATTCGGTATTAGGGTTTTGAATAATAAAAACGTGTGAGGGAAATTATGGGAGAGATTTGGCCGAGTCCTAGGGGAGACCTTGGACCATAATTTTCAGAATAATGGCTGGAAATATTGTTGTGATTGATTTCCTTAATTTCTTTCCATGTTTACTTAATTTTAAATACCATATTAATACATTTTAATTATATACGAAACATGTAAGGGTAGAATGGTAATTTTTCCACTTGTATAAATGTCAAATGAAGTTCTTAAAATTATTTGGGATCATAACTTGTGCATTGCCAGAAGTTTGGAATTTATTTGATACTTTATAAGCTTTTAATTTAGTTTTTAATTTATAGGGGCAATTTGGTAATTTTACATGCTTTTAGATTTTAGGGTTTTACAACTCTTCCCCTCTAACAGAAAAATTTCGCCCTCGAAATTTGCAAAGAATCAGAAGTGAAACGAATCGGAAACGAAGTAAAGACATACCAGATCGGAATACAAAATGAGGATAACTAGCTCGAATAGATTCCTCGGTCTAAAATCTCAAGTCTTACCCATAGCAGATCACAATGAACCATTTCAACGAATGCAAAATGTATATATAGCAGGACATAAGCATACCCTTGTATCATAACAGATCGAATCCATACGGACAGAAAGCATATCGTTAGATATCATCAAATGGCAGAAGCTTTATAATAGAATCTAAGGTTATTATCGGAAGTACAGAGGCTAGCAAAACGTGCGTCGAGGATCCAAACGCATCCGGTCGAATATCAAAGACGGCAGATCAAATGGATTGTTAGAGTGAATCCAAAGTCCCACTAACCGCGGATGATCTCAAACTGATATCAGAAGTTCTAAGGTTCTAAGGCACTTCTCGAAATATCCTATGCCCACAACAAGTGCACGTTATATGATGTAAGTATTATCACGTTGATCAGGCGTCATAATACTAGCATCACATAAATATGCCCTCATGATGGTCATACTTTATCTCAAGTCGTGAACAACACAACTTATCTAAATCCACCTAGTCTACATATAGTCTCAGGGTCACCAAAGTCAAACATCATAACTAAGAATACGAAATTACTCGAAGAATAACGGAAATCCAAAAATGTTCATCAGAATTCAGGTACGTCGTTAATAGATCCAAGACTTCAAAACTCATCGAAATCCATTCAGCCAAAATAAGTGGTTACTTCATCATCCGTTTATTCGTAAATATCAAAATTCCTTCCATAGCTCCTAAAAATTCTCGTACAAATCGTCATTCAATAAACACAGAATGAACATGGAACGGAATACTAACAGAGAATCAAATCATTCGAAGGACCTCGCCACCAGGTAACGGAATTTAAGTAGGTTGAGAGGAAACGAATACGTCGTCGATAGCTTCTTCCTCTACATAATCATCTCGTCTATACACAATGTCCACTTCAAAATTCATCCATTCATATTCAAAATTTTAAAGTTCTTCTAAGTCGGAGTAGTTTGCCGCTTGTCCATCTTCTTCTCATGGTGAAAAGGAATTACAAGCTTGAGTCTGGTTCCTCAAGCCTTTGGCAACTCTTCTTGCTATTGTGGCGTTGTAACGGTAGTCTCTGACATGATCACTGTGCATCCCTCCATCCGCAAGCCTGCTTCAGCTATCAAGTCACCTTAGTACAACTAAAATGAATAGAGAAACAAGATTGCGTTTCTTCGACAGGTCTTCTAACACCGCTCCAGGTTTTGAGGTAACACCGCCGTTGTCAACTCCAGATTATGTGTTAAATGGTTCGTCTTCTTATGGTCTGGTTGCCTTGATGCCCGAACTGAAATCTTCACGGTTTGCATAATATATGGTTGAGTATTATCCCAGCTCCTCGCTTCTTCCTAGGTGCTTCATCCATGGTAATGCTGGTCGCCACCGTCTTCTACTACTCTTCCACCAAGTCTCTCACTTCGATAACTGTCTTCGATCTCGGTTCCTCCTGTGGAAAACTCTGTCTTCACGATAAACAGGGTAGCGTCATCTACAATGGTTTCCGAATGTCAATCAAGTTTCTCTTCCAGATCAAGTGGTCGTCTCATCATTAATCTCTAGGTTCTTCTTTCGCCTTTGAATATAACCCATTGTCATACTATGACAATTTGTCCCAAAACACACGAAGACATGATCATCTTAGCCAATACCATTGGCATCATTTAACTCATAAGGTTATAACGAGTGAAAGGACAGTCTCTGAAACCATTTAGGGAAAACCTTCACATACACTTCATGTCGCCTTCCTTCTTCGAAAATAAAACAGAATACTTCACAGAGGTTACTCTCGGTTAGTTAACCCCCTTCTTAGAAGTTCTTGTGGTTGCTGCTTCAGCCCTTCCAATCTAAGATGATGTAATGAGTTACGAAGTTTCAAAAGGAAGACCAACTCAATTATTGGTACTTGGAAACGGATAATGATTACTAATGGCGGTACGGTTCGATTTACAACAGTCGATACGTCGACACATCCTTCTTCCTTTCTTCATAAATCAACAAGAGCATACAAGAGAATCGCTGAGGTGAACAAAATCATATCACATCGAAAAGACCGGAAAATCTTCGTACAACGAATTTCTTACGATGACAGAACTTTCCAAGGGTAGATAGTAATGGTTGTCAGGAAAACTTGATAATCATATGAGTTCAGGGTTGGTGCTTTCATAGCGGCAAAACTTTAGCAGGTGCAGGTGTAGAGATTCATCATAACGAAATAGGGTGAAGCAGATTGGCAAAATTACATTTCAGATACGGTAGTCTTAGGGTAGCTTTACAAATAGTCATCCAGTCCATAACCAAAAGGCCATACAATGAGACATGTCAAGATCAAAAGATTCATAGCGCGAATACAGTCATCGAATCAGACGGGGAGTTCATATATCGAAGTTCAGCACGTGATTCAATAAAGTGTTGAGATGGATAAACGAACAGTTCAAGGTGTAGTAATTTGTCCGGCTTCTTAGCATAAGCAGTAAGTAGGGCGTGTATTATCAGAAATACGAACATCGTATAATTGTCAAAAGTGAGATGTACGGAATATCAGTCATCAGCATCATCATGCTCAGCTAACAAACCTATCCAAAGATAGTATAACTTCATATCCTTCCAAAGGAACTGGTTGACAGAACAAGGTTTGTCATTCAAAGAAAAGGAACACAACCTCATATGGTTAATAGTTATCAGGATTCTCATAGGAGTAGTAATGGATTTATGCAAGCTAAGTAGTATCGGATGATACATTTACATTCAGCATAAGCAATGACTTCACGAAATGTGTCGAGCACAGTATGGTTGAATGGCTTACGACATGGTCGAAAAGGTGTCAAACAGCTTATCAAACAAATCGGAGGTGGGTGTCAAAATCTGAAAATGAAACTTAAATGGTGTAAGGTATCCAGGTGAGGTTTCCGAGGTATTCCAAACTTGCTTGGTTTCTAAACTTTAAGTTGCAAAACTTCTAACTCCTGAAAAGTTTCTGATGAGGCTTAACTAAGGGCAGAGGCACGAATCAGAGTGATGCGGAAGCAAATGATACTCACATATATGTCTTAGTCTACCCATTCCTCACTGGTCAATTTTAGGTTCCTATAGGGAGATCCTAAAGCAAATCTTACAGGTTATCTTATGAGCGCTTACAGGGAAACTTAGTGGTCCTAACTTACACAGGCCAAGGGTAAATGTATTACGAATCGCAGCCTGTCGCTTTGATACCATAATTGAAACACCCCAACCCGACAAGGGTAAAGATGTCACGCAAATGGTTTCATATCAGATATAACAAGCATACCTTCATAAGTAATACAAAGATTCTCAAAGGTTACAAATGAAATACTGGAATTACAAGGTTACAAAAGCGAAAAACAATTTCTAACAATAGAATACTTTCTAATCATCTCTAGGCCGAAACTATCAAGTCTTCTAAGTCCAAAAGTCTCTTCACTCGAACCCATCTTCCAACTAAAACCTGCCGCACACGAAAAGAAACGTGCGGCTGAGCTTAAAAAGCCCAGTGAACAGATACATAATACAAGCAAAGATAACGAAACGGTAATATAATGAAGTACTGGAGATGTCATAAGGTATAATCAAAGCGAAAGAGAAATAAGGAAATATAGGATAGTCATCTACCACGAGCCCATAACTCAAAGTCATAATCTCAACATCAGAATCTCAAAGTCATAATCTCACAATCAGAGGGGATACCTCTCAGGCAACCAGATAATATGAGGGGTGGCCTCATGTATCAAAAGGGGTGGAGTAGCTAGCTCCCAGAAATGTGAAAGGCGTGTATTGCACACAGCACCAGTCACCTCAAAGTCATACTCAAAGTCATAGTTAAATCCACTAAACATACATGCCTAGGATTGCAATCCATACGCCCCCACTCAAAGTCAATCTCAAAATCAAAATCTCAAAGTCATCATGGCCATATCATAATATAAAAGGGGACGGCGTGAGAAATCACTCCCCCACACAGGAGTCATGCCAGTGGTGCATCACAGACATGGCCAGGTTACCTTCCTGGCTAGGAAACAAAAGGTGGCTCGGGTATCAAACTAAGAGTCAGGTCTCAAAGTCATGCAAACGGGTTCATCTCAAAGTCATATCAAAGCATATCTCAAGGTCATGTCAAAAGTGAATCTCAAAGTCATATGAAAAGGTTCATATCAAAAGGTTCATAGCAAAAGGGTCATAGCAAAGGTTCATAGCAAGGTTCATAGCTCAACATCGAAGCATAGGTGATAAGACACCCTTTCTTAAAAGGGTAGAGTATCCGTACCTTATGACGAAAGCACAAACAGAAACAAAGCACAGAAAAGTAGAGAACAGCTCAAAGTCACTCCTTCTTCACACCTAAAGGGGTAGAAGAGAATTACAATCTTTCCCATTTAAGTAACTTTCCATTTATAGCAGGTGTCCATCTTTAGTAAGTTTCCATTTTGAGAAAGTTTCCTTATATAGAAAGTTTCCATATTTAGAAGTATAGGGTAGCATAACTTAGTTAAATCATTATTAAATGAAATAAGGTCTCTTTGATAATATTTACACATTTAGTCCTTAGGGTTTCATAATTTACACTTTACACCCCTTTCATTACATAAGTTACACTTTAAACCTTCAAATATTCATAGTTACACATTAAACCCTTATTTTATCAATTTTACACAGTGAGTACTTATTTTAGTGAGTTATACAAATGAACCCTTAATTATTCATAATTTACACATTAAGTCCCTCAAGTTATCAAAGTTACATATTTAGTCCTTTAATTTACAATTTCAACCTTTAATTATCAATAATTACATATTAAGCCATTAAATTACCAAAATAGCACTTAACCCCCTGAATATAATTAATTACTCAAATCAACCTTAAGTTTCCAGAAATTACATATTTAGTCCCTCTATTTTAATTATTTTCAAAATCGATTTATACTTTATCAAATAAACATTTTAACCCCTTTAAATATAAAAATTACACATGGGACCCTCAACTTATATTTTATTCGAAATGTTCACAGCCCAAAATAAGTTCTAAACATAACCCTTGAGTTTTACAAGTTACAAAACCTACCCTAAACATTTTAAAACAAATTGTTAATCCTTTTAAAATCATGAAACTAAACCCTAATCTTTCCAAACCATTTTTAATAATCACTATATCATTAAACACTAATTATCATCATACAAACAAGCCCTAATTCTCAGATTCTCAATCGAATTCCATTTCTTCCATTTTTCTCTTATTAGCCGATTTTAACTTAATTCAAAAATAATTGATCTTGGCCTCAATAATTCGAAGTATCATTTTTCCAGGTCTAATATGATTGTATAGAGTCCAAATAAAATAAATATGAAGCATCAAAATTCCGAATTTAATTATTTAGGGTTTATGCATGTTTTTAAGGTTTAATTCACAAATAATTCATAGAATGTGCATGGATTGATTATAACATTTTATTTGGTGTTCTTAGCATGTATAAGGTCTGAGAAAAATACCAAATCAAGATTCGAACATTTGAAAGGAGGTGTACGAATTCTTTTGTACGCGTATGGCCAAAACGGGTCAAAAATCACCACGACTTCACGAACGACCTAAAAATCTTGAAACCAATTTTCCCAGAGCATATTCGACATGAGGATCACATGAAAAATAGCCAACGAATTTTATAGAGGTCGTAGGAATGAAATACGAATTACCTTGTTTCTACACGCTCAAAAAGGAAATAATTCCTCAAAGATAGAAATCGACCAAGAACAGCTCCAACAATATTTTTCCTAGGTTTTACATGTTATTAGGAGTGTTATAAAAATGAGAATCAAATTTTAGGGTGGTCGAATGAATTAAAACGAATTATACCTCTTTTTATGTCGCGCTAGAAGGAAAATTTACCAAAAACGAATCGTGCAACAAACCACTTCACAACAAATTTTCTAGGTCTCCTTGAGTGATGATCTAACACAGAAAAATGGCTGAGGATTTTTTTGAATGTCGAATGGAGGCTATGTTGAATTATTTGTGTGTGAAAATTCGGTATTAGGGTTTTGAATAATAAAAACGTGTGAGGGAAATTATGGGAGAGATTTGGCCGAGTCCTAGGGGAGACCTTGGACCATAATTTTCAGAATAATGGCTGGAAATATTGTTGTGATTGATTTCCTTAATTTCTTTCCATGTTTACTTAATTTTAAATACCATATTAATACATTTTAATTATATACGAAACATGTAAGGGTAGAATGGTAATTTTTCCACTTGTATAAATGTCAAATGAAGTTCTTAAAATTATTTGGGATCATAACTTGTGCATTTCCAGAAGTTTGGAATTTATTTGATACTTTATAAGCTTTTAATTTAGTTTTTAATTTATAGGGGCAATTTGGTAATTTTACATGCTTTTAGATTTTAGGGTTTTACAAGTGGTATGATTGTGTAGTAATTAATAAACGTAGGAGAGTAGTTGAGAAAATGAATTTGAACAATGATGTGTTTATTGAACTACCACCCCACCTTGCTTATTTATGCCTATATGATAATAAGAATTTCCCGTCTATCATTTTGTCATCTCTGCCCGAAAGGGACAAGACTTTGTTCATACAGATATTGAAGAAGAACGGCGTGGAAATTAAGGACGAGCAAGGAGTGTTCAATATTACTGAATTGGCGATGAGGGAGCGTGATGTTTCCGACTCCTTCAATGATCAATATTAAAGAGCTAAACGTGAGTCTAACTTGAAGACTCTGGAATAAAGACAAGTGCTGGCCGGGAGACAACCCGGATTTATCTTTTATTATTCTGTTTGTGTCGAGTCAGTCAGGCCGCATGAGGATACGGCGCATCTCAATTCTGAGATGTGACGCATCTCCTGCAATGGTCATATCTTATTTTATTTTTCTGCATTTTTATTTTCGACTTTAAAACTATTTATCAGTTTATTTTAATGCGGCGCATCCCTGGTTAAGGATGCGGCGCATCTTTATTCTGATCCGTATTAATTCCAGGCTCGATACGGCGTATCTTCTTCCATAAGATGCGGCGCATCGACTGACCTGATGATTTTCAGTTTTAATTTTTAAGTTTTATTTTTATCTAACTACTAATGTATTATGCAAGTTGAACCTTTCTTATCTTAGGTGTGTTTTAAAGTGTTGGTGGTATTATAGTTTCCTGGATTTCCTGTGGATACATCAAGTATGAAGCTTTAACGTTCTAATCCACAAGAAGATGATTTTTGCTCTTATACTAATGGAGGATCATACCGAGCAAATCTCAGGGGAGTTTTCCTGTTTTAATTCTTTTATTTTCCAGTTTTTAACCTTTTATACAAACAACGAGGACGTTGTTTAACTTAAGTGGGGGGATTGGAGAATTAGAACACTTAACATTTACTTGTCCTAAACTTTTTCAAAAATTATGCTTAAAATGTGCTTAATATATCAAACTTAAAAATTTTTTTAGCATGTTTTTGTTTAAGATCTAAGTTGCATAACTGCACACATGACGTTATTTTCAAAAATTGTGATTTTCCAAAATTCACAAATCTATGAGTGTGCCGGTGACTTGTAAACTTTAGAACTTGGCTTGTATACTATTCGAGACCACCATAATGAGTATTATATTTATATAATTGGAATGACTTGTCTAAATTGGTAAAATTCTAGGATTACACCCAAATAGCCTTTATATGTTATGTGTTATTAACTAACTACACTGGTTAGTTAACCCCCGTATAAACCCTTTTGTTACTCTCATTTTTAGAGTAAGATACCCCTAGAAAAACACTCAGAGCCATTCCTTTCGTTTCTTACACCTATGTTTAAAATGTTTCGTTACACCCTTACACCTTAGCCTACCCTGTAGATTAGGATCCGTGGTTTGGTTAATTGCTATAGGCAAAGTGTGTTTCCTTACATTACCTGTGTTCGCGTGCGTAATTCATTATCTTTGGTTAGGTCGGGAAATTGCACAATGCAATTGGAGTGAAAGTAAATATTGTATATCTTTGAGTTTGTTTTTCGTGTGTTTACTACTTTCACTATTACCGTTATTTCTGAAAGTATGAAAAGTCTGGAAAAATTATCCGGAAAGAAAGTTATAGTGATGTGGTGAAATTTTACACATCTATGTTTATAAGTTTAAAAAAAAAAAAAAAAAAAAAAAAAAAAAAAAAAAAAAAAAAAAAAAAAAAAAAAAAAATCGAAAAAAAATAAGAAAAGAAAAAGAAAAAGAAAAGTTGGAAGTTAGTTTTAACCAACTTATGTAAAGTTATGTAAGTGGTCGATATCACCACTATTTGTTGTACTATATCTATGGATTGAATGGGAATTGGCAGTTATGGGAACGCCAATTAAGGTTTATTCTTTGATTAAGATCTTGTTGAGTATAATTCGTGTCTACCTAAAGCGTGTGTTTCAAGTGTTAAAGCGTGAGTTATTCAATGATATGAGTCTTATTCATGGGATGGTTGGGATAGTGATTAACCACACTTAGGATTTTAATTTATTTGTTTTGTTTATTTTTTATTTTTACACCAATTTATATCCCAAATGTTATCCATGCCCTTCATTATTCTTTATCCAACCAAACCTTTGATTTATTGAGATTAGGGATTTGAGCAATCTTAAGTATCGTAGTCGTGGATTCGGCTATGTATTTATGATTTTGTCGCCCTTTTTGATATATTATTATTGGTGAAGTTTGGACCTATCTTTAGCCTATTCGAGTTGAGGATTTGAGCAATTGCAAGTATCGTGTTCGTGGATTCGATCATGTATTTGTGATTTTGTCGCCTTTTCTGGAATTTGAGATCGATAGTGAAAAGAGAATAATTAACCCTTAAGCCTACAAACCCTTTTTACCGCTTTAGACTTGTTATTCCTTAGCTTTAGTGGGGGAGATGTGTATACTTGCCAAGCTTATGATAGAATATTCGTCGCGACTGGACAGTTAAACGATTAGATTTGCTTTTATCGACTTATTTTATTTTACTTCTAATTCGTTAAGTGTTTAGTTGTGTGATTATGAAATAAACGAATACATGCTTAAATATAAAAATAAATCCTAACATCTTTTAGGATACATTTTCATAAAAGAAATTCTAAGGTTTACTTGGGGACAAGTAAAGTTCAAGTGGGGGGATATTTGATGAACTCAAATAAGTACATTTTATTACTATCATTTATCCTATTAATTTGACTTGTTTTACTATATTATGTATGAGGATTGATACTTAATCGTTTACTTTTGTAATTCTCAGGTAAAAACAAGCATTTGGTGAAACTTAGCGATTTTGGACTGATTATGGAGCAAAACATGCATAAAGTTAAGAGTCTACTGAAATGAAGAAGATCAAGACTAATCTGCTCCAGATGCGCCGCATCTCACTCATGACATGCGCCGCATCTCTATCAAGATATCACCAGATACGATCCAAGATACAAGAGGACATGCGCCGCATCTAATCATGGAGTTACGCCGCATCTTCTGGCGGTGTACGAATATTCCTGAATATTATAATCTTGGACCCCACGCGAAGTTAAGTACATGCGCCGCATCTACTCCTTAGATGCGCCGCATCTTCCCTCAGACAGAAACTATAAATACCCCAAAGCCAGACGAATTTCGTACGCATTATATTATAACCTAAGTCCGAACAGGAGAAACAAAGGACGAATTCAGTCAAGGAGGCAGCACAAGACACACCCAAATCAAAGATACAAGAGCTGTAAGAAGGTGCTGCATGTATTTAATTCATTAAGTAGTTTTGTTTTATTGTGTTAGCAAACTTTAATTCATCAGGATTGGTGGCTTGTGTAATGTGACAACGAAAGATTGCACTCCCTTTAATACTTGCTTTCCCATCAATTAAAGTTTATATGTTGATGTCTTTGGTTACTACTTATTAGTGCATTGATAACCTCTGTGTTTATTAGTGGCTTGCGGGCATTTGACTGCGGGACATAATGTGGCTCCCATGGTTATTACTAAATTGATCACTTAGGAATAACTTTTAGACATAAGTAATCATTAAGGGTTTACTCGCCGATAAGAATAGGACCAACGAGAAAGGGTTAACTACATACACTTCATATAAAGCTATCAATAAAACAAGTGACAATCTACTTAATCATAAGGACAACCCTCTTATTGTCTCAAGTATCTATCTGTGTACGTGTGTGCTACTTGCTGATTCGTGCCTATTGGTTTATTTTATTATTTAATTGCAAACAAATCGTGCCAGTCTCTCAGGCTGAAACCCCCTTGCGTTAGGATATTAAAATACTGATTAGAATAACTAGATAATACGTTCCACTCTTAGTGATCGACACTCTACTTACCATTATCTTCATACTGACCGGGTACACTGCTCGTTAAGTGTGTGTGTTATTGATAAGTCGGCTAAATATAAATTTAAAACTTGAGTAGGCATTAAAACTGCCAAAACTTTACTCCAACGCACGCCCATCAGGTAGCATGCATCAAGAAGGGGTATGGTGACGACCGTATTTTTCAAATATGACAGGAATCTTTTATTATCATTTTCGACCTTTTGATTCTTGAGACGGGACGGGTATGGGACTTTAATGGGCTGTTTGGTAGGAGTAGGTTGAGAGGGAGTTACCGGAGAGGTTTTTTCGGGATTCTCATCGTTCACATTATCTTCCTCCTCATGAGGGGTGTTGGGTTCCATGATGTTAGATTGTTGAGCTGGGTAAGGTGGATCCTTAGTAGTTGTTCCAGCACGAGTGGTGATGGCGAGTAAGGGATCTCTTTGAGGTTCACCAAGGCCGTCGAGAGTGGCGTTGAGTTCAGCGAATATGGCCCTTATGTCATTTTGTTGGCTATTGATAAGGTTGTCGAGACCATTTAGTTGCAAATTCTTTTCAAGCGTGAAATGCCCAAGATCATCCTCGAAAGTGCTCCTAACCTTATAGTCAGGATATTCTCCTCCTCCCTCTTCTCTCACAAGATTTCCCCAAGGGGTGAAATCATTGTTTTGGTAGAAAGTTAAGAACGAAGGATCATCGAAGATGTCGTGGCTTGACAAGCATGCTTGTTCGGTGGTGGTATCATCCCCGCATTCCTCCACTTCATGCGGGCCACCACATTGGTCGCAGATCAAGTATGGGTTTGAAAACCGTTTAGTTGGTTGTGACTTGTCTAAATAAGAGACTTGATCATTCATTCTACTCAACCGGCTAGCAAAAGGAGGCTCTTTCATGATTTTGGAAATGCTCATGATCGAATCGGGTTCATCCCAGGTATCGTCTTGATCATTTGCGTATTCCTCAATTCTATTCCATCCTTCCTCAGCGCTTAGGTTGGCTATTTTTCCTTTTACCGAATTATTAATGCCAAATTGGTCGCCTTTAGGGACACTATCATAAAATATTTGGACAAGAAGCCAGAGTTCAATGCCATGGTGAGGGACTTGTCTAATCAGATCTTTAAATCTGATCCAGGATTCGTGAATGGGTTCAGCTGGTCCAACGTGGAAGCGGAAGATTTCGTCTCGTAATGTTGAAGTTCTTCCTATTGGAAAGAATTTCTCATAGAATTTTGAAACAAGCTGTTCCCATGTGAAAATAGATTCGGAGGGAAGTTGGTTATACCAGTCTCCGGCTTTTTCATGAAGGGTGAAGGGAAAGAATCGCAACCGGGAGGTATCTCTAGTGGCTCCGTCCGTATGGAGGGTATCCACTATTTTCAGGAAGTCCTTGATGTGTTGGATTGGATCTTCAGTTTTCAATCCGTGAAACTTGCATACACTTTGGACCAGCCAAATATCGGTTGCACGCAAGACCCCATCTGTACGTTCATTTGGAAAAACGATAGCATTGGAAAAACCATGTGGGGTGGGAGAAGAGTAGTCCTTGAGGCATTTAGGAGTTGGGCTTTCGGGAACCTCCATATCGTGATTGGGTTGAGGGCTAGGAGGTGTAGAGTGATGAATGGATTCTTCCTCGGAGAGGGCATCATCAAAGTTGATGGCAAAGCCAGATGATTCAGGTGTTGCAAAGAGTCGCCTTAATCTTCGCATTTCCCTATCAGGTTCTGCGTAGGGTGAAATAAGGCCGCTTAGTGAACTACGACTCCTGGTGACTCTGAGATTGGAGAAATCTTCGTTTACCATGATGGCCAAGGAAGAGTTGAGCAATGGACGGAGAGGAAAAAGATAGACTAAAGAAGACCTAGAAAAATAAAATAAAAATTTCACTAGAAAGGAATCTAGTGAGTAGACCTATAAAATAAAAATTCAACCTAAACAATAACTATTCCCCGGCAGCGGCGCTAAAAACATGATGCGTGATTTTGCAACCTTACAACAGGTTTTACCTCTCGAGGGATCTCAAGAGGCTTACAACCCCACCAGGCAGTGTACCTGACCGATGTAGTATAGTGTAGTGGTAAGTACGGGGGATTGATCGTTCTCCACAGGGAATAGTGTTCGTTAGGTATGAAAAATTACTCTAATAGGTCTAAGGGTGAGAGAAGATTCTTTTTGTGTTTTTATAATTTTTATGAAAGCAAGTAAAATCTCGGGTTTGAAAGAGTGGGCGGAATTAGTTGCTAGTCAACTAACCCAAATTACTACGAATGCAAATAAAATAAAATAACAGAAAATGAAAAGGTTGGTGAAAACTTATGTGGAGGGAAATGTGTTTACTTAGATTTCCTTACTCCCTAACTATCTTTTACCGGTTGATTAGTGTGTATTAGTCGCGTGGATGACGGGTGTATTCCTTAATACCATTTGTGGGGTGGCGTACGTACTTCTCCAACTCTACAAGCTCCTACTTCACTCCTATGTCGAGCCGGCTAGGAAGCTCCTAACATGGGATCACTAGAATTCGCTTGTGCATTAAATACAACCATAAAAACCTTTAGTACGCATTGGTTCATGTTTCTTAAGACGTTCAAGCAAGTTACCGAATAGGAAGTTAGCCAGTTTTCTTAAGCCTAACATAGATAAACAATCATCCAATACAACTAATAACACACTAATAACCAATAATCAATAGCTAGGTTTCATTAGATCTAAGCAAACACAAGATAAATCTAGCCTAGCATGTTAAACAAAAGACAAGAACAAGATAGAATCAAACAACACATAGACATATTGAATGATTAATTGATAACTTATCTTCAATGTAACATGGAAGATCTCAAGGCAAAAAGCCTTGAAAGAGCTGCCAAATTCGTCCTAGGGTTTTCACACACAAAGTTCCCCAATAAGTTCCACACTAATGACAAAAAATTAGAAAACTATATATAGACTTTCAGATCTGACGGCGTCACGTTATGGAGTGTGACGCCGTCACCTCGCCGCTTTTAGGGTTCCCGGATGACCTTCTTGACGCCGTCCCTCTTTAGCTCTCCAAAATCCGTTCTGGCCTATCAAGGCTTGACGCCCTCAGACTATGAACGTGACGCCGTCCCTTTTTAAATTATAACGTGACGACCTTGATCAAATTAAAGGGTGACGCCGTCAGAATTCCCATGCAATTTTCACTGGCTTATCATGAGTAAATTTCACATCCACCACTTTTGCCAAGCCATGACGCCGTCCAGGGATAATCCTGACGCCGTCAAAGGTAACTTTCAGCAAGATTTTGAGACTTTGTCGTTTTCTTCACTTTTATGCTCCAAAAACGTCCAAAATGCTTCCTTTTCCAGATTTCTCCTCAAAAGTACCTAAAATGACAAAAGGAACGATTTAGGGCAATATTTGATCAAATAAATACGATTTAGGGCTTAAATGACCCCTTAAAAGCGGTACACTTTTCGCTTCATCAATAAGCGGTCCACCATTCATTAAAAAGTCTTTCTTTGTCACCTGGATCGACTTTTGTCTTTCCCATCTTTATTCGTAGCCAATCATAATAAGACAAGTCATCCAATCTTGCTCCTCGTCTCTCCTTATCACAGTTACACTCCCATTTTTTACCTTCTGCCAAGTCTCCTCCATTGCATTTGTTCAAAGAAGGATCACAAGTGGGCCAATGTCGACTTACCCCTCCGCTTGTAGCCAGTATAGGTTCGTATGTGTGCGTTCTCACAACTGTACTGGATGAAATTTCCTTAATCTGAATATTGCATGAAGAGTTAGTTTCAGGAATAAATTTCTCAATGTGAGAAGGTGAGTCAAAGGAGAACAGATCCTATGATATTTCTAATAAGTTAAAGAACTCATCCTCGGTAGGTGTCCTAACAATCTTACCCATACATACCGTTTCACCCATTAGAAATGTATCAACTTCTCTACTTGTTTTGAATGAAATTACATCGTACCCATTCCCCAAAGAAATTAATTTATTGAACACATCAATGCGTGTGTGTGCTGTGGCTAATAGAGACCTTCCTAAAATTATTGGTATCACAGGATCCTTCCCCGTATTCATAACTACAAAGTCAACCGGAAGCACAAAACTTTTCGATATTCAAAAGTACGTTTTCCAAAACACCTAAAGGTGCTCTTCGTGTCCCATCGGCCAATTTAATCATGACCTATAATGTTTTAACTTCTCACATCCTAACTGTTCAAATACCTGGAAGGACATTATACTAACACTTGCCCCAATATCAGCCAAGGCATTTTAATAATAACATTACTAATAGCCAAAGGAAGAGTAAAACTCCCTGGATCTTCCTCTTTAGGAAGAAGTTGGTTTTGCAGGGCCGCAGAGCATTTTGTATTCAATTTCACTTCTTCTAGTTCTGTGGGATCTTCCCACTTTTTCGCAGTATACTGTCTGGGAACATAAGATACACTAGAAAGACAACTAGTTGTGTTAGTTGAATAATCAAGAGATGAGTGAGAAAGTGACACATCGCCAGTGAATATCTCCTTGCATTGACCTACTGGTGTTGGGCTGCTTACTTCCTTCGAATTCTTCTTGTGTATGTCATTACTCAGCTTCCCAATCATTGCGTCAAGATTTTTTAGAGACTCATCATGGCTCTTAAGGCTTATGTTTGTGCTTTCTTGAAAGCTCTTTAACCATGCGTCTTGTTTGTTTTGCTTCTTAGTTGATTCCTCAAAATACTTGTTGATTGTTTCCTCAAGACTAGGCTTTCGTTCCCCGTAAGGGGGTCGGTTTGTGTAGTACTCAGGTGGTCCCCTACGGTATCCATTACTACCACTGCCATACCCTTGGGAAGGCCTACTTGCCTCTCCATACTTTACCTCTTCGTTAAGAGGGAAATCCTTAGCCAGATGTGTTCCTCCACAAGTATCGCATCCTACTTGTATAGCATGCACATTTTCCCTTAGCTTTTTCATCTCTCACATTAAACTGTCAACCTTGCTTGATATTGCTGGAGTCTCATCTGAATTTCCATTCATACTTCTACTGCTTGCCCCATCATGCCATTTCTGAGAATGGTGAGCCGTGTCTTGAATTGTTTCAATAGCTACAGTGGGTGTCATCCCAGGGATCGGCCCTTGAGAGTCTAGCATCTGCCTGGTTGGAATGTTAAGACCTTTGTAGAAGATATATTAACCATTTGTTGCTTGTTGATATCGTTAGTTGGGCACTTGTAAAGGAGATCATTGTACATATCCCATGCTTGGTACAAGGTCTCGTCTCTGTCTTGCTTGAAGTTATGTTTGTTTTGCCGTCTTTGATGGAGGACAATACCTTTGGATAAAAGCTTTTTTGAGGAGGTCCCAAGTGTTAATCATTCCACCTGCTAACCTATTAATCCATCTCTTGGCGGCTCCAGTGAGTGTCATCGGAAACACTCGGAGCATAACCGCATCGTGAGAAACACCCGGTGTGTTGAAAAGACTCATGATGTACAAGACCTTATCCACGTGCTCGTGAGCATCGTCGGTCTTGCTTCCACAGAAAGGAGCTTCCCTCAACTCCCGCATAAACTGATTCTTGATTTCAAACTGCACATTAGCTCCGATGGCTGGACTAACAATCCCCGATCCTTGATCTTCTCGAGTCGTGACCAAGTACTCCTCGAGAGTAAGCGTGTTGATGTCGATGTCTCCCACTGTTAACCAGAAAATCGTGAAAATTAAACAATGAGATGATGAAAATAACCAAAAAAATTGATAAAACCTAAATTAAATCCTATTTAGCTCCCCGACGGCGGCACAAAAAACTTGATGCTATTTTTCCTAGATCACGTTTTAATATTTGTAAGTCTCGTTTACCTATGATCTATGTGAGCACTAACGGGCAATGTACCCAGTCGTTAGTAGTCTAGAATCGGCAAAACCGATGTCGTCCCAATAGCTATGTGGCGGATTCTAACTTAAATTTACTATTGTCACTAAAAAGGGTTTTTGAGTTGATTTGTATTAAACTAATTAGAGTAGTGAAAAATGAAAATGGATTTGAATCAATGGGAGAAAGATGTGCTAGCATAGTTACTAATATTATAACGCCATGATTCAGTTTTTCTAAAAGTGTCTACTAACGCCTTATAAGGTGGTTAAATGTCATGAGGCTCAGATGGTCAAATCGCCTAACCTATAATCCTAGACCTTGATCCGTGTATTTCATATACACCTCATACCATGTTAATTATGCATTGTTGCATTATTATTCGTTGTTATATATGTACTTTGAGTGTGTTTTGTGTTTATGTAGGTTATGCACAAAAAGGAGCTAAGGTGGTGATATTACAAGTTTAAAATGAAGACAAGAGAGATTTGGACATTGTCGCTTTGTTTTGGTCATAACTTCTTCGCCCGAGCTCCGTTTTAGATGATTCGAAAGGCCACAGAAAGAGTAAAAAGAAATCTTCAGATCTAAATAATGGGCAACTTGTATTTCGAAATGTTTATGGTGAATATATTGGTTGCAAAAGTCAGCTCGTGGCATGTGCTAAAACTAATCATTTATGGAATATTTGGGCCTATGATTAAGTCGTAGATTATAAAGAGAATGGAGGCACATTTGTGAATTAAATGCTGGGCTTTTGTTTGGGCTATAATTGGACGACGAGAAAGATAGCCCAGGGCTTTTGTGTTTAGATTTGGCGAGAAGAAAAAAAATGGAAGATCGGGATTTTTATTGGCAGTCGACCTCATCCCATGAATGACATTCAGCCGTCATTTTTTATTTATTCGTGAGACCAAAGGAAGCAAAAATCCTAGCCGACACATTCACATTAGTATATATTAGTTTTCTTGGCGATCGTGCCAAAGGTTGAGATTAGTTTTTGCCTTTGATATTAAAAGTACGTAACATGCAAAGGAGAGTAGATATCATGTCTACAATTGTGATGTGCGGCTAAACCCTCTTGTAATTTCTACAGGTAAAAGATATTTGATTTGATCATGTGTACGGATTTTATTTTGTTTGTCAAACATTAATTCATTTGATTTTAATTCATATCATTTGTTTGATTTTAATGTTTTAGTATAATTATTTGAGTGAATTAAAAAAAGTGTAGATTGACAGGGACACCTCAACCCTGTGTACCTACTAGGTACCCACCACCCCTACCCGGCAAAGGTGTGATGCCTGTGAAATGCCTAACTATGGTACCCACAACATGCTGCGAGCCGGAATCGAACCCGCGCCTTTAGAGCATACATGCATGGATCCAAGCTTTAACTGGCAGCTGGTGGCTATCTGCGCTAAGCAGATGGTTTATTTGAGTGAATTATAGCAAGACATATTATTGCGAGTCAACGATTGTGCCGAGCCTAATAGTATAGAGGTTAAGACGGTCGTATGGTAAACATAATTTGTACCCATAATTGTTCATTTGAGTAGTTATAAAATTATTTGATTGGACTAGTGTAAGACATGTTATTGCTAGTCAACGAGTCGTGCCGAGTCCAATTAGTTTAGGGATTAAGAAGATTCGTGCGCTGAATATAACTTGTGCCTAAAATTGTCCTTTTCAATTAATACAAACTATGTCTATGTGATTTGAAGACAAACATTAGTAATATTCCATAACTTAGTCATATCAATATATCAGAAACCGGGAGGGATTGTTTTTCACTCAATTGTTTACAACTCTTGCTTTTATTTGCTTATTTAGTTTTTATTGGTTTATTTACTTTTTAGTTAATTAGTAGTATTATTAAGTCTTAAACAAACCAATCAATCAATTATTTATTTCATAAATTTAGTTTAATCGGTATATTAGTTATTAAGATTTCAAAACCAAAACTTTTATTGATTAGTGATCACCCAAAAACTTAAATTAAAACCACATACTCCTCGTGAATACGATACCCGCTTGCCTTATCTAGTATAAGGTAATTAGGTTTATTTTTTATTGGTACAACGACATCGATCAAATTTTGGCGCCACTGCCGGAGAGTGAGTGCGCTTTTGGTTTAAGTTTTTGTTAATAGTTTTAAAATCAAAAACACAAAAATGTTTTTCTTTAATTTAATTTATTTATTTTATTATTCTTGTTTGTTCCTTTTTACGCTCGGGTTGTTTTTGTTTTGCAGATTTTTAGGTAAACTCTCATGGTTTATTTCATCATACATTTAATCTAGAGCCTCTATGGATTCATGTTGGACTTGTGGGAATCCATTTCATTCTTATGAAAATTGTCTGGAGGGAAAACACAGCAGAAGGAGCGAGTAGTTGAGACATATGACTACCAGTCTTGGCTCAACTACTATTTGGCACCTAGATTAAACGTGTATTTGGGAGGGTGGAAAACCGTGCCAAATAATCAAAAAGCCGTGCCAACTGCTATTTGGCACGGTTTTGGCTCCGTTTTAAATACGAGGGTGCCAAATACATTTAGGTCGGGTTGAAATCGTGCTAAATAATATTTGGCACGGTCCATGGGATGGTTTAACTTTAGGGTGCCATTAGTGAGGTATTTGACACGGCTGACAATCTTTCGTTTCAAAATGGGCATTTATCACACTTTTATATCTCGTGCCAAATGCGTATTTTGTAACAATTCATCTCCCGTGCCGAATGCGTATTTGGTACAGTTTTTATTTACTATGCCAAAATAAACTAGGACGGTTTTATCTACCGTGACAACCGTGTTTGGCACGGTTTCAGTTTTTTGTGCCAAACATATTTGGCACATTTTTATCCGCCTTGCCAAAAAAACATTTGGCACGCTTTTGCGTTTGTTATAAAAATCATTTGGCATGGTTTGCGTAATCATTGCTAACGTGTATTTGCACCATTTTCTGTTACAAATAGGTTTTAATACACCATCGTGTCAATCAACCATCTCATATATGCGCAAATATAATTCAATCGAAGCCAAAAATAAATTGAACTCAATATTTATTAATCATCCATAAAATCAAGTCAACTTGGTAACTTGATTATCATATAGTAAAAACCAATGCGTCCAACATCCTTGTAAACCATGGTCTTTAGAATAACAAAGTCATAACAAGAACTCAATGTAAATTTTATTACTAACGGAAACAGATAAAGCTCATCGGATCACGTTTTCATCATAAACCCTGCATAATATAATATTCGTACATTAGAAATATGTATTAAACAAGAAAAAAATTCGATATACAAAATAGCAATAGAAATGGTTTACAATTTTTAAAATGGGTCAAAAGTTTCAAACTCAAAACCGAGCTTGGTCAAATGGGTTCAATATCTCTTTTGAAGCACGATGCCTAAAAATTGTTAGGAGAACTACAACTTCATCATTTGTAATGAACTCCGCAATATCTCTTTTGAAACGCAAATCTACACACAAACAATCTTTAACAAGGGCACCTGGTGATTAGTGTTGATCCCCCTTTTTTTTTTCTTCCTTTAGCCATACCCAACACTTTCATAAATATTAATTGCGAGCATAGTGATGATCTAAGATTTCAACTTTGACTTAATAACTTGATTCAATTTCTTGCTGCAAGATTGATAACATTGGTGTGTTTGGTACAGAGAAATTTTGAGAAATGAAATGAAGTAGGGAGTAGAAATGTACGGAAATGAAATTGATTGAGAAATTTTATACAACACCACTGTTTGGCATGATCGAGAAATTAACCCGAAAAATAAGAAAAAACAAATCATTTTTCTAAACTTGTAATATGAAAAGATGAAATCTTCTTGAACGTAATTCTGATACGAGACTTCTAATTCATATCAAGGTTGTGTTTGGTGACGCAGATTATGAGAGATTATGAGGGCTACAGTTTTTTTTTTCACAAAATAATATTTTTTCTAAAAAGTAGCATTGTTTGGCTGAACAACTTATGAAATATTATAGTAAAAATAATCTTCAAAAATAAAAGCTCTTTAAACCAATTTATGAAAGATTATGGGGGCTACAGATTTTTATTATTTTTTTATTTTTTATTTTTTTATTATTATTTTTTTTCACAAAATAATCTCCAATTATGTCATTTTACAATTTCAGCTAGTTTGCCAAACATCACTACAAAAAAAATTTATAATTATAATCTTTTTCAGCACCAGCATCAGCACCCGCACCAGCAACAGCTATTGTTGCCAAACATACTCCAAGCAATATAACTTTTTATCACTATTACAATACAACCAACAACCCCTTAACTTTGTATCACTACGAAGTCTACGTACATTACCAATCTTCATATCTGAATAAACAAAATAACAAAAACTAGCAAAGATAAGAAACACCCAATTTATAATCTTGTTATTTTTTTTTCTATATATAATAGAGGTTAAATGAAGTTACTAGGTACATGAACAATACAATATTACAATGTCTACAACCAAAAATTACAAAACACTTTTGACGACATAATACAAACTTCAACACATGGTGCCATATCATGCCCATATCTAAGGAATTGAAATATATGGCTGAAGTAGACAACATATTCGACGACCACAAAACACATCAATTTTGCCTAATTGGGTTAAAATATATCATGAATTAAGAAGCAAGTAAATGATGAGATCTCACTAATTCTTCCGCACACATTGCGGATCCGTTTCATATTTGATCATTCCATCTACCCTTTCCTTTATAACTTTCTATGTGATTAAATTAACTTTTGTAGTACTCGGTATCATAATACAAAATAAACACAAGGTACGAGATTAGAGGAATCGCGGGTTGGAAGGCTTACCAGGCTTGATAATAGGAGTGGCAAAAGAACATTGGCGATGACAAAATTATAAACTATTGCTTCTATAACATTGGAGATCTAGAGCCTAAGGAGTAGGGTTTTTAAATTGCAAATCGCATAACAAAAGTTTGAGGGATTAAAAGCCCGCTCACTGATTTTAGGCCACAGGGAGTGGCAAGCGGGCTAGCAAGCGGGTTTAGCGGGTTCGATGCGGGCATGGATGACTCCTCTGCGGGTTGAATGGACGGGTTGCATTTGCGAGCTTTGAGCTCGCTTCGGGCTGGAGAAAAAACAAACGATTTGACTGTATTTGTGAAAATATTTTTGGAGGGTTGGGAGAATGATGGTTGCCAGTAAAAAAGGTTGGATTGAGGGTTGAAGGGTTGAAATGAGGTGGAGGGATTTGATTGGTTAAATTTTGGGAGGGTTGGAGGGTTGGAAGCATGACTCCCTCCACCTTTAGAATTTTAAAAAAAGGCCCGCCAAGTGGAAATTTGAGACCTTATTTTTAAGATAACTAGAGAGCATGATGCACGGGCTTCGATTACCATGAAGTAGCATTAGTCTAGCAACGGTTAATTAGGTGTGTTAATATTAGTAGTGAAACTTAAAGTGTTAAACTAAAAAATTCGCTTTATTAAGCTTTTACAAATAGAAATGTTTCATATGAAAGATACTCAAAGATGTGTTTGACCATTAGTACACGTGATTGTAAGTAGTAAATGCACGTTTGATTTGATTACTTAGCGGTTCTCAGATTTGAGGTTCCTCGATTTGATCATCCTTCCATGTTGATACTCTACTAAAGGATACTACAGGTTACCACTTTACCATGATAGTTTCTTTTGTACTAAAGGATTTCGAATTGCAATGCACGGGCTTTGTTCACTATAAAGAATCATGAGCTTTGCAAGGATTATGTGTATTTAGTTACTATAACATTTATTTTTATAATTATAATTGTTCAATCAATAAAACTCATAAACATTTATTATTATTATTATTATTATTATTATTATTATTATTATTATTATTATTTCCAATAAAACTCATAAATGATTGTTCATAATCATTTGCTCAATCAATAAAACTCATAAACATTTATTATTATAATTATAATTATATACTTCCAAACACATATGATAATACCTAACCCTACTATCTCATTCTATCACAAACTCACGCCTCATCTCTTTCTTCTCATCCAACTGGCGCCAGTTAGTCCCTCCATTGGCGCCAGTCAACGCAAACCACTGGCGCAATTTTTCTGACTTAAGGCTGAGTGGTGCAATTTTTTTGTTCATAGGACCACTGGCGCCAGTCAACGCAAACCACAAGGACCAACGGTGTAATTTACTCATGATTTTATGAATGTCTCTTTTTACACAATTGAGCTAATGCTCCATACCTTACAGATATATATCGGGTTAGTATCAAATAATCGCATATTCAACTCAAAACATGATCTTAAGTGTTAAACTGTTAATGGACCATGCCTAATGCGCTTTAGTCAAACCTGGCCACGCATCAAATTGGCCTTATAATTTTACTACTAAACCCACTTAGTAAATACTCTTATTTTTCTACACAATTTAATTTCCTATAAAATATTGACGATGGTATTATGTTGAATAAGAACATGTGCTAAGAAACTTTAGCAGTTATGAAAAAAGTGTATTTTATCGATAGTAATAAAGACTTACCAAGCTTATATTTCCACATTCTCATTCTTCACTACTTCGTAATATAAATGCAAAATTCTTGTAACGTATTAATGAAATAATGTGCACATTGTGTAACATTTTTATCTTATTACCACAATTTGTTGCAATCTTATATATCAATCCTTGATTTAGATAGCTAAAAGAGATTTCTATCATCTCGTCAGATGAAACGAAGATGTGGCTCATGTATCGACGTATCGTACATACATATTATCGGCATGCCACTTGCATAGTATCACCTTTTATGAGCTTTTATATCGATTCTTGATTTAGATAGCTAAAAGAGATTTCTATCATCTTGTTAGATGAAACGAAGATGTGGCTCATGTATCGACGTATCGTACATACATATTATCGGCATGCAACTACTGCTATCCATGGTTAGTACTGTTCATACCATGTTTGTACTGCTTCTCATCTGTGATTCGTACTGCTATCAAAGTTAGTTCATACTGCTATCAAAGTTAGTTTGTACTGCTATCGAAGACGGTTTGTACTGCCACATCCACAACTTAGTACTACTCGTTATAGTCTTGATTCGACTTTGTACTGCTAGCTATTTTCAGTAGGTACTGCTCTCATAAGGATTAGTATAGCCATTGCACATTTTGTGTAACATTTCTATTTTTAGTGAGTAAAATGGCGTCACGGTGAGCAAGTGCATTTTTGGACTGCCTTCATTTCATAAACCACAGGGATGATTAGGGCGAATTAGACGCGACCATTTGATCCCTAATCCTTGCTCAGAAAAATTAAGCATAGTGACGCCTAACTCCATACTATGCAAATCTATCAGCTACATATACACCTGCATAAACATCAATAAAAAAAGTTTCAGTAATCTTATATTACTACTCGGCATCAACCACAACCAAGTGTATCCCTTAAAAATTCTGCTCAATCTACATGATATTTGCTTTGGAGATAATCAGTAATACATGCATTTTTTGAGCTAACTAATTTGACCCATTTAGCTAAGTTGATGTAATAGCTTTTTATGCATCAAGTTAGCATTTGCAGATTTATAGAGTAGAATGTGGAGCATAGTAACTAACTGTGGTGCATAAAAAAAGGCAACTGCTAATTGTGATGTTTAAAGTTGTGGAGCATAGTAACTAATTTGCTTAATTGCAATATAAGGAACATTATGTAAGGAACATGATGAAATGGTCATTCTATGCGGAGTAAGGGCCAATTCTATACGGAATAAACTTTCAGAGCTTCCAGAATCTTGCACAGACAAAAAAAAGCAAATGACAGTGTATTCTGTTTAAAGACTTTGCGCAAAAACTTTAGCAATTAAAATATGTGCTTAAAAATTATTAAGTTTGTTTGGCCAAAAACACTTTTAAGGGTCTGTTTGGATAGAAGGAGTTGTTAAAGGGCTGTTTAAAGAAATACACTTTTAACAGAAACAATCTTTAAGGAGATGTTTGGACAACAAAACTTTATGGGGGTTGTTTGGACAGAATCAGTTCAAGGGCCATTTTGACAGGGAAAAAAAAAAAAAAAAAAAAAAAAAGATCAAGGTAATGACTACAAAGACAAAAAAATAAAAATAAATAAATAAATAAAAAAAGTAAAAAAAAAAATAAAAATCAAGAGAATGGTTTTCCAAATCTTAGTCCTAAGGACGTAAAATAAGTTAATCCAAACACCCTCTTATCATATCAAAAGCAACACCAACTCACATTCTCTTGTTAAAGAGTATCAAAATCAGATACAACATAACATGAGTAAATAACTTCTTACCCATTTGACAGCATTCAATAGTTCATTTGTAGGCCTAATGTTCAGAAACAACAAATGATACCCATTCTCTTGTAAAAGAGTATCAAAATCAGATACAAATGAACTATTGAATGTTGCATATTTAAAACATATTAACATACTGGTAGTATTTAGTACGTATGTTCCATATAAAATTTTGTTAATTAACTTTTTATCTGAAAAGCATCATTTATTTACAATAGTAAACAATTTATGACTTTGACTATATGTTTTTGGATTATGACATGAACATCATACCTGTGTTGCTGCAACTGAAATTTCCACTTCTTGTTTGAATTTCTCATATATGCCCTTCAGCTGGTGACAACTGGAATCCAAGTCCAAAACTCTGTCATCTTTACTGCCAAACACTCACAACACCACAAAAAGAAATTAAGCATTAGACTAACCATTATCCATCATGTATTTAAAATAAACTAACTAAGTGAAACACAAAAATAAACTAAACTAACAAAATCAATTTGACATACTATTACAGTAATTGTAGGTGGAAAGTGTGGTTGCCTGACATGACCTAATAGGCCTATTTATACAACTCCAATAAGGTGAAAGATATCTGGCCTCATTCAATGCTGAGAAGATGGAAGGGAAGTATATTCAGCAATTATGAGTTCCTTGTAACTGTAGAATGGTTCGTATTCATCTTCCTCATTACATTCAATTGCTGGACATTAAATTGAGAGCTCGAGTGGAGCTTACCTTGTTAGCTTAATCTTGATATTTGAGTTGCTTATCTTATACCATTAATGCTCACATTCAATAGGGGAACAACTTGCAACTCATTCTTTAAGTATAGTAAGATACTCCGTGGAGAAAAGTTCAATTGCTTACCCTTATTTTGGTGCTTACAAAGAGACAAATCCCCACCTTCCATCTAGTTTGATCTAATGGTGGGGATTACCTAAGATTTAATATGTCAACCTATATATATATATATATATATATATATATATATATATATATATATAGGGGAGAGTTAATGTGAGAACTTTCTTAAAGTTGTTAAAATGAGAACTAGTCTAAACAACCACTAAAAACATTTATAAATAACCATTTTAGCAATGATACACACAAAAATAAAATATTAATACAAATTAACATTTTCGCAAGTAATAACCAACTGATACATGAGTTTGGATTACTGATACATAATTATAAATTTTTTACCGACATATCAAAATCTCAAAAAGCTGACATTTTATAAATAAATTGATACACCTAATACATATAAACCACTAAATAAACTAATACACATACGAAAACCTGATACACATTACTCGTCGAATCAAAGTGTATCACCTAAATTTCGTCTGTTTTAAAAAGAAAATCATCGAAACTTTAACAATTTTAGTTATAATGAATTAAATTTTTATTTTTGTTTTAATGAGAGTGTCATTTGTCAGACTTTAGTTGGTTCTCATTTTTACAACTTTAAGAAAGTTCTCATTTGATCTAGATTCTATATATATATATATATATATATATATATATATATATATATATATATATATATATATATATATATATATATATATATATATATATATATATATTTATTTGTCTTTCTTATTTATTCACTTTTTTTTGTCATTTTTTTTAAATTCACGTTTTTTTAATTCACGTTTTTTTATTCACGTTTTTTTAATTAACGTTTTTTTCGCTTTCATACATTTTCGTCTGTTTTTATACGTTTTTGTCCGTTTTCATACGTTTTCGTCCGTTTTCTTACGTTTTCGCTCGTTTTCGTTCATTTTCATACGTTTTTGTCCGTTTTCGCTCGTTTTCGTTCATTTTCATACGTTTTCGTCCGTTTTCTTACGTTTCGTTCGTTTTCTCCCGTTTTCTTTCGTTTTCGTCCATTTTTCATACGTTTTTAGACGTGTTTTTACGCTTTCATACGTTTGCGTCCGTTTACGTATTCGTCCGTTTTCTTACGTTTTCGTTTGTTTTCGTATGTTTTCTTTCATTTTCATCCATTTTTCATACGTTTTCAGACGTGATTTTATGCTTTCATACGTTTGCGTCCGTTTTCATACGTATTCGTCCATTTTCTTACATTTTTGTTCGTTTTCATACGTTTCTGAATATCACAAGTGAAAAATGTTTGATAATCTTGTTATCTGCTCCTGTAATTCTGCTTATTAATTAAGTTGTTAGTTGATTTTTTGTTTTTAACTGCATTTGAATGTTGTTTTTATGTTTGATTGGTGTTTTGAATATGCTATGTATCATACGTGTAGTATCACCAGTGATATTTGAAGTTGAACTGTATATGTGTATTATCACTAGTGATATTTGTATTATCACTTGTGAAATTTTGTTTATTTGATTGGTTTTTTTGTTTACTTATTAAAATTTATTATATGTCACGTATAGTATCACTTTTGATATTTCATTGTTATTGTTTTATAATTATAGTTCAAGCTTTTTTTTTATTATTAAAAGTTTTGATGATATACTATTTACTGTGTGTTTTATCACCTTTGTTTACAGCTTCCACTAGTGCGAAAACACCTAAATCGTTTAATCATCATGGGTTCCTATAGTTTTTGCTAGTGCGTTACGAGTATTCTTTAGGTATTGCCCCGGAGGCGGTGACCCTGAAGACGGTGGGCGTGACGATGGTGTTCCTGGAGGCGAATCTGTTGAAGGTGGATCTGCTGCAATCAAAGTCTGATTTTACATTTTTTTTGAATTTATTTTTGTTAGGTCACCTCAATGATTCAACACAAGTATATCTAGTGAGAGAAAGTTAGATAGAGGGAGAGAGAGAGAGAGAGAGAGAGAGAGAGAGAGAGAGAGAGAGAGTTGGGAGGAACACGTTAGGATATAATAAGTAAAGGGTAAACTTTGCATAACATGAACCAACACCCTTCTCTTCAATGAGAGGGGTATTTATATTTTAACAAGATTAGGGCAACGTCCCTTAGTGAGCTTCTAGAAGCTATGCCACGGTCCATGGGCTTACTTCATGGACCGGGCCTTAACTAAACATATAAGCCTTATAAAACTAAGAAACCTATTACATATTTAATGACCGACACTTTATATTAATTACACGTATTCTCAACAATCTCCCCCTAAGGGTTGGTCATCAATGGTTGCTTGAAGTCTTCTTTGCTTCTTTGGCTTTGACGTCTCTTGTATCTTTGTTCTTTGTTCTTCGTTGTTGTGATCAAATGTTGATTTCGTCTTGCCTTCATCATCTTAGTTGACTCTGTTGTCTTAACGTCTTTTCCAACATGCTCATACTTCTTTTGACTTTGAATCTTCATGCAAGAAGAGTTCTCATTTCATAGCATTGATATTTGTCTTTCAACTTTGTAGATTCTTTGACTTTGACGTAGAATCTTTCTGGACTTTGCATTAATCTTTGATGAGAATTTTGACTTTCGTGATGTTGGTATGAGCATGTGGATCTTGAGTATAAGTTGATGAATCATGATGGTAACGATGGTCACAGCTAGCTGGAACTCCGGGTCTCCATGAGTACCTGCATGAAAATAGTTAGCAATAAAGTTCCCAGCACTTACAAGTTTGGACTTCGAGATAATTAACAGCATAGTGTGAAAACTCTCTCTAATCCTTATAAAGGCTGTTCCTGAATCGGATACCCTCAAAGAGAGCTTACAAAGATATACCGAAGTATATAAATGATTCAGGTGAGCCGCTGAAGTATACCGAAGTATCACTCTACGACTGTAGACCGTTTGAAACATAGTAACAACCACCATGATATGAGTGGCAAGATCCAAAGATCTCATAAAAGACTATTACAACTTGTGTTCTTTTTGGTGAACACCATTGTATGTTTTGGAAAGTGTATCCTAAGAGACCTTTTGATGAATCTCGTGGCTCTAGACTCGAATAAGTGCGTTTTGGTTTTTAGTAGTCGAAGGCATGGAGCAGAGTGCCTCCTTTTCAATATCAACACATCTCGGAGTGAGAGGTCGATAGATTTTGTGAGGTTCTTCGTGAGAAATGAAACAAGTATCTTTTAAGAGATACCTGAGTGGCTAGAAGGTTAAGTGCAGTGCGTCACTGGGTCCATGACGTCTTGTCTTCAATACCGGCATCACCTTGGTGATAACCAGTAGCATATGAATTGAACCCGGTTTCTGCCCTAAGGTTGAACATTTGGAGGGCTATTTCTTTTCAACCTTTCATTAACTTTTTCTTTTTAATTCTTCAACCCCTTCTTTCTCATTTCTTTTCTTTTCTCCTTTTTTCAATATACCTAAGGACTTCTAGTTCTAAACTATTGGTGTTGTCCTTGGGTAGATCCCTCCGGCTCTGGCAGATCATTGGATATAAACCTAATATTAATCACCTAATTACTCCATGATTATCCTAGATTTATTGATCACATGCCATAAAACCTTTTGTAAAATTTCTGAAAGTGTTTATGATTATAAAACATATTTTGTTAAAACTTTGAGAGTTTTCCATTTTCAGAAATACTTCCCCTTCACATGTGCTTATGAATTTTAAAGAACGTTTACACATGTTGGGTGGAGTTCACACTATTTAATTGATTGATTCTCAGTGAACATGACCGCTCCAAGACACGCTTACATCACTGGTTAGACCAGCTTGAAATTATTACTTGTCCTGGTCATATTCAAGGAGAATCTCTCGAAATGGTACACTCTACTTAGACAAGTCCTATTCGAGATACGCTTACATCACTGGTTAGATCAGCTTGAAATTATTACCCGTCCGGGACAAGTCTTTTCGATTACTAACATTTGAGTTTCGTCAATTCGTTGATGATAACTGAGTCGAGCTCACATGAGATTCCACATAGATTTTAACCACTCTTTGTTTTTCTCCCCCTCAAAAATAGCATATTGATTTTGTTTTTGGAAAACGTTTGATTAAAATATGCTTTTTGAGGTTTATGGGAAGAATCTTATCAAGAACTTTTCGTAATGAACAAAGATATTTCAAATACTACCCCTCAATAAGTGAAATTACTTTTTGAGGTTTTGATTTCGAGAGGGAATGCTTGTTCTTTTGAGCAGAATTATGAAAAGAACTTAAGAAATTTGATTAATTCTACTCAAAAGTAAGAAGCTTTCGCTCCTTATATTATGATTGAGGAACTGAAGCGTACCTCAGGGTCCTTTCTTTACAAAGTTCGGGTTGTACACTATTATGTGTGTACAAACCATACAAGTTACAAGAAAACAATCAATCAAGAATGTTAAATACTCACAAACTAATCAATCATTCTGGTCGTTGAAATGTCAAGATTGGGAAGCTCGGTCTCCCACCAACATAGCTCTCCAACCGTCTGATCTTATCCTTACGCTTCAACCTCTGTTCAATTCTAGTGATGAACCTGCGAACTTCTCTAGCTTCCTTTGAATTCCATCTTTTGCTCCCGAAGAGGTCTAAATCCTTTAAGCGGCTATTCAGACCATCACGAACTGTCTTCACGGTGTCATCACAGAACTTATGAATCTCGTCGTACGCCATGAAGCAGTTGTGAGCAAAGGAACTTCTGTAGATGAATCCAAATGCAGGTTCTTTCATTAGTGTGTACTGTGACTTCTGATTGATGTTGTTGAAGTGAAGAAGTGGAGCTGTCAAGTTCAGCTGCCTCTGATAACTTTCGACACCTAATTGTAAATCTTCAACGCGTTCCCGAATGATGATGCTCCTTATGAAGATCATAAGAGAAGTGATGAATGCAAGCTGAATATCCATTAGTAGATTACGCAGTTTTCCTTGGACTTCGAGAAGGTACATGTCTTCAATGTAATTTAGATTCAACCGTGGAAAGTCAGCTTCAGAGAATTCATACTCCTTTTCATCTTGACGCTTGACGACGATCTTCTTAAGAAAGGAGTAGCCCCATTTAGTAGCCGTTGATATAAACTGGATGGCAACAATTCGTTGGTTATGCATGACATCCCCCTTTGTTTGTTGTAGCCTGCTACTGCGGTAGAAGAGCTTTCGCCTTTCATTCCAGTGATGAATCTCGTACACCGCATCTCTATCGTAAGCCACAAGTTTGTCAACGAATAGATGTGTTGCATATTCTTCTATTGCAGTGTTTAAGTACCTTGCAGCTGGTATTCCTAGGGTCAGGGAGGTTGCATACTTCCTTGCGGATGTGTTTCCATGTTGCAAAAACTCCAGGTCGGTGTTGAAGAAGAAGTGAAATGGAATCCTTGGTTGCTTTGGTTTTCCCACCATTGGTAGTGGCTTGGTCCAATCTGTGTAATATGGTCCAGATTTCTTGGAAGTGTGATCCATGTTGAACTCAGGATTGAGCCAATCGATATCATTGGACATTGCACGAGCAATGTTTTCCAGATGATATTCAAGTTTGATTGCACTTGCGGATCGATCTTTTAGAAGATTGAAGGTTGCGTTCTTGATCCTTCTGATTTCCTTTTTGTCGAGTTTCTTAATGCGGAAGTAATGCTTTATCTTCTGAAAGTATTCCACAGTTCGTCCATCCATCGGTTCTCGATCTTCAGCTAGTGGTGGTTGAGCATTGACCATTTCATCAAACCATCCGTATTCGGCTGTGTTGTCGTTGTAAAGTCATTCGACAACTTTTGGCTGTTTGTCTTTTGAATGTATTTTGCTCTTGGAGGTTGATGATGGCTAGGTATGGTGTGAGGTTGAGGATCAGGTTGTTCCAAGTTATCAGCACCGGTGTTTTCAAAATGATCATCTGCTTTGGGTGTTGACTCGGATGGTTTTGGTTGATTCTGAGTTGTTGTGGTAGTAGAAGGGTTGACCGGTTCCTTATGAGAATATGAACGACCACCGGTGGACTTCTGTTTCTTTGATTGTGAGTTTGGATCGGGTTCTTTATCTTCTCTTGGTCTCTTTTGAGTGTCAGCAGCCTCCTTGCATGATTCTTTCGACAAGTTTGCCGAGATAGCATCCATGATTGCTATTTCTTCTTGAGTCATGGTTGTCTTATCAGACAATTTGTCAAATATTTTAAGTTGAAGGTGTTCAAGTGTGAGTTCCTTTGGTTCTAGAACTGTGTGAAGAGTGAGGGGAGTAGAAGAAATCACTTCATTGACAATTTGTCTGATAGTTTGATGGAGTTGCTCTTTCAACAGCTTGAGCTGATGTTTCAACTCTTTTGAAGTAACTTTTACCAGGTTTGTTGATAGATATTCTTCAGTGTACTTCATAATCAGTGTATCCATATCAGCTTGGACATCTCTTGACAAGTATTCATCAACCCTTTGCTTGGTTTGTTGTAGATCAACCATCCGATTGGTTAAACCAGTGACAAGGCTTGTGAGTTTTTTTTAACTTTATCTTCAAGTTTGTTGTGTTTTTTGAATCGAGCTTTCTTTACGGCATTTTGAATTTTGACTTTGGCTTGAGACATCCATGTGTCATCTGGTTTCTTGATTGATTTGTGAGTGGATTTTGATGTTGTTTGTGTTGGTGGAGGTGATGATTGTGTTGATGATTCGGGAATGGCTGAAGTGTCTTTGTGAATGTTTGTTTCTACGTCTTTGTGTGAGGGAGGAGAAGTTTCAGGTTTGTGATCGGGATTGTCTATGGTGTAGTTATCAGCTTCATCATGTAATCTTTCTTCTTCAGCTAGTTTGGCATCCTCAATCTCTTTCTGTTTCCTTTCTTCTTCTTCTTTAGCTTTTTCCTTCATGGCAACTTCTTCTACAACCTTTCTTACATCATCATCAGTGATCAATAAGTTCTCCCCCATATCATCAAGTTGGTCTTCAGTATCATGCATTTTCTCATCCTCTGGTTGTTCCACTCGTTCATGGACAATCATTGTATACTTTTGGTGTTCTGTGTCTGTACCTTGTTCCTTACTGGGTTGATTAACCAGATCAGGATTAGGTGTAATGATTGGTGAGCTCTACTGCTGGAACCCCCTTCCTCACTGGGTTGATTAACCAGAAGAGGAGGTGGTTGTTGTTCTTTAAATGTCGTTATTCTGCTTTGTTGAAGGCCACTCTTGAGATTTCTTTCATTTATATCTTCAGTCGTTAGCCCGAAGTCCATGTCATCTTCAGTTTGTTGTTCTTCCTCCGTTATCGGTTGCTTCAACTTCTTCTCATTGTCAACCTCCGTTTCATCTTCCGTTTCCGCACAATAGTCGTCGATTTCTTTGTCAAGCTCAGCAAATGATTCCTTCTTCATCTCATCATCTTCTTCTTGTTTTTTCTTCATTTCATCAATAGTCACGGTTTCACTTGCATGAGCTTCTTTGTAGACTACTGGCTCATCAGATTCTATTTCTGATGGTTGAGGTGATCGTTCAGGAGAAGGTTCTGGTTTGATAACTTTAACAGGTACTTTCCTCTTTCTGATCTTTGGAGGAGCAGGCTTTTTGGCCTTTGTAGTGCTACTAGTGCTCCCTGCTTTTCCTCCCTTCTGACCTCTTGTCTTGATAGATGAAGCTTGAGTTTCTTCGTCAAATAATCCGACCTTATGTTCTTTAAGAGCTTCCAAATAATATTTGTAGTATGTTGCGGCTTTAACTTTCTCGGTAAGAAGACAATCAAGAAGTGGTATTCCTTGCTTTCGAGTACTTGTACCTAATATCCTGATCATCTTTAATGCATGCTCATTCTTAATAGTGTGCTTGTCCTCATCATCAAGTCATCGAGGAATATCATCGATTTCATCGAGAAAGTTGTCGATGAGCAACTTAGTGTATCTGACAAAAGGAATCTTGTCACCTCCCTTCTATATGTGTTTCACTAAGTCTTCCTAAATGAGGCTTGCATAGTCAATCAGCTTAACGTTGACCATGCCCCAAAATATCTGATGATGTGGCAATTTGGGATGCTCATGTCCACTGTCTCTTCCTGATACAAATTTGGAAATGATGATGTACATAGTTCTCCAAGGCCATGGCATATTCTTGATATTCACTCTTGAATGTGTTGAAACAACCCCTTCCGATTCATCATAACCAATTTCTCTGAGAAAGTCAAGAACTTCATTCTCTGATGGAGTCAGGTGATATTCTTCAGTAGGACGAAGTGTTGGTAAGAGGAGTATGGAGCGAAGAGTATCAATATCCACAATGATTTGACATTTGTGTAGAGTGCAAGTAAAGGATTCTTCAATCCTATCAAGTTGAATTTGTTGGAGAATGCTCGTGTCATAATAACTAATTATATGGCTAGATATATGTGAGCCTATGGGGTCACACACTTATACACAGAGACACCATTTTATAGATTGTATTTATCGTATTTACAATATATAAACGACTACGTAACTCGGGATCAATAATGGGCTACTAATAACTAAGCTAGTACTTAGTTTATTGGATTGGACCAACAAATGGGCAAGCCCATTTAGGGCCCCCATGGCAAGCCTAGGTGAGAAAGGAACAAGGGAGAAAGATCAAGGGGCAAAGTGTAACTTTGATCATGATAAGTTCAAATGAGATTTGGTCTTTGATTATGACTTATCACATTAAAGACTTACCAACTTTCTCTCCTCCTTCCTCTCCCTAATGACCACGAAATTAATCACACCCATATTAGGGTTTGTGGTTTTTTATCCCATCTAACCTTATTCTAGTGTAGTTCAAGGCTAGATCGCATGTTACGTGTTCAAGACTAGCATCGGGTGGTGATCGATGACGTGTAGTGTGTTTCATTCTTAGAGAAGATCAACCTTATTGATCTTTTGGTTTCTTACATCTCTACGTGGTGGTGATATTGGTGGTGTTACCCGGATCACGCTACAAAGGTATAAAACATGTTTGTTTAATTTGTTTTTAATTTGATTGATCATATGGCACTATGGATCCTTGTATGGTGATGTTTTTCCGCTGCGTATATTTATTTGATATGTTTTTATATTGCTACATCACCTATAGTGGTATCACGAGCCATCATATGTTGTCATATGATCATCATGTATGCGTAAAAATGGCTAAAAACGTTGTTTTTTAATGGATTTAAAAGTGTGATTTTAAAACAGCCCCTAGGGCTTGAATATTCTGAATATGTCGACTTTATTAAGGTCTTAAGATCTGGACTTTTTGATCCTATGGCCATTTGTTATGCATACGTTGTTTGTTTACTTGATTGGTACCCGTAAAATGGCCTAAAAACGCGTTTTTTGGAAGATTTTTAACCCGATTTCAAATCAGCCCATGAGGCTTATTTTTCTGTGGTAAAATGGTGTTAAGAAGGTCCTAACATCAGTGGGGTTTGAGTCTTTGGCCATTTGTCACGCGTACCATTCGGGGTTTTAATTCTTGTTAATTATTTCTTCGATTCGTTGGCTAACAATTTATTTCTTGTTATTTATTTTGTTATCCATGGCAAATACATGCATGTTTGTCCATGGAGTTAGCCAACACCATGTAATAATCTTTATTTGAATGTATTATTATGTGTTCATATGCAAAGCCGATGAAAACCTAGACCACTTGTGCGTTGTGATTGTGATTGTTGGTTGCATTTTTTTGTTTTGGGGTTTTGCCATAGTTTCGGCACTTTTGTAATGTATTTCAATTTTGGTTTTGCCAATGTTTGGGCATTTTACAGTAGATACAAAGTAGATTAGTTGTATTTCACTTTATATGTATTGTAAACAAGAGCTTGGAAGCAAATGGCGAAAGATTGAAGAGTTGTAGACTGAAAGTTGCTGCTGGACACCTGTTGGGAAAACGTGATTACCTGCTGATTGGTAAGGTATTTTTTTCTAAAATGTTTGGTGCAGGTCCACAAGACATAGGGCTACAACTTTGTCAACTGGGCCGAATCATGAGGAGGTGATCTTCCTGGGCATTTGGGCCATGCAAAACAGAAAAACTGGGCTGACAGAAACTGTAGTTCATGTGCATTATGGGCTTTTTAACTTGCTCATGATTGTCTTGGAGCAAGTGGGAGCCCTCCATGTGGTTGTGATATATGTCCCTAGTTGACTCTTGGTTCTTGTGATGGCTCACAAGACCAAGCATAGGATTTTCATCGGTTGAGGCTTTGCATATTGTGGTTGAATGTTTGGTTGGTTGTTTTTATGTATGTTGTGACTACATGTAAAACGAAAAATGTTTTCTTAAAACTTGAAACTAAACATAAACCATTTTGAACTAAGTCTTATGATTTAGTTTAACTAAGTTTAAATATGATTTGAAACTTAAAAATCATTGTTTTCAAAATAACACTTAAACTAGTTAAGATTGTTTATTTATTGATTTATTGTATTGTCCATACTTAATAATCCACTTAGGATATATATTAGTCTTGAAAATGGACAACTTGAGACACATAAATTAAAACAATGATTAGACTTAAGTTAAGAAAAGTTTTTAACTTGTGCTACGAAGAATGAATGCATGCTTCTTTCGTACACGTTTTTGATTCACATCAAAACTATTTACCCGTCAAAATTTAAGTCACGCCGTCCAATTATGAGAACACTTGCAATTACCTTTTAGCATCTGGTCAGACCTAGGCTGAATTGTAACCCAAGGTGACTATTGTCCATGGTCAGACCTAGGATTATTCTCACAGTTTTCAAATTGGATGACTTAATCGAGTAGTGTGGTCAGACCCTTACCCGAGGCAAAGATGGGACTAAACATGCCTACATGACACTAGTTGTTTGACACTAGATGCCATGAGTCCCATAAGGATCTAAGAGTTGTACATGTAATACAATTGGTGATCGTCGCCTACCTATTGAATCCACCATTTCTAGTAGATCAACTGCATTAATGGTCGAACCTCAATGAGGATCTTAGCCTTTTCGTAAATTAATTATTTTAAATTATAAACATGGGGTAGTTAATTTATAAAAGGATAATTATCGAAAATACTAAAACTGAACTTTGTAAATTCAATTAATGCAACGCATACCGTAAACAAGAGTTTGTTCTTTTCTTGTTAAAAGGACGAACTAAGTCGATCTTTCCTTGTAAGAAAGAGACTTATTCCTATCCTTTTTCTTTATGAGGAAAAGCCATAATAGGAATATTTGAATTTTCCTAATTCTAATCAAACTCAAGGAAAACCTACTCTAGAAATCGTGATGTCTTGTAAAAGTCAAAACGGTTAAGTATGGTTACACATCTTATTCCTTCAACATTGTTTTATAACCCTTGTTTCGGTTTTGAAACATTGAAGAAATATAAGATATTTGGACAACCAAGAACACGTGCACTTGACTTGACCTCTTTGGTCAGACCTTAGGGCCATTTCAACCCATGGCGAATTTTGCTCATTGGTCAGACCTTTGGCGATATTTGCATGTTCTTGCTTGGTCAACCTAGTTCGTACTAGCTACCAAACTAAAATGAGTTTAAATAATTAGAAGACGGAAGTATCAATAAACCGCAATGTGGTAAAGGCAATTACTAGCATGATTACCTAGCAGTTTGCCTTAACCCAATATGCCTACTAAGGTCCTACATACCCTTGTGGTAAAGTAGACCAATTATGGAGGAAATGCATACCTATTTTCAAGTTAAAATAGCAATGATGGCTAACCCATCATCTATATGTTAGAACTTGATGCACTTTCTTGAATACCTAAGTACATGTTTACTTGTCAAAGTGACTCACATTAGCAATAATGTATAGATATTCAAAGAAAGATGGAAAGTATCAAATCGCTACTCACTCTCCACTGGTGACGTAACACATTGTAATGTTGTCTAATCCTGTGGGAGCTACGTGATTATATTACTGGTGACGTAACACATGTAATGTTGTCTAATCCAGTGGGAGCTGTAAGCTTTATTACTTGCAAGTTACCCATCTTATTTCCAGATTGTCTTGAAATAATACATTATTTTCCACGTGTTAAGCATCATAGTTTATATAAGAACCATTGCATAAGTTTTATATGATAACTTGTCGCGTTCCTGATGTTGCTTCCTGAAATGTTATCTATAAAATTGTTATGCATGATTCATTATTCAAACGATAAAGTTCTACATATCTATATTTTGATTTTTGACTAAAAATCATATGTTATCTTATACATTGTCATATTGCTCATACAAACAAACGAGCGTAGTGTTGTTTGCATGCTCTCACGATGTTATGCCATGCACAAGTGGGAGAAATCTTAATTGTGTGCAAGGTACAACATATAACAATATGACTAATAGTTTTTCTTGACTGCAAGGTAAGAAACTAAAATTCTACTAGGACTTCTACACATAAAATGTATGTTGCCCTAATTAGAACAAATATCAAGATATCATGAAAAGCTACTTCAACATATTCACTGAATTGTTTAGTAAATATGATTATGTTTTCTTGTAAACTCATAATCATGAAGTACAAAATTAACTTGAATATACTATTGAGGCCAAGAGTCGGCGCTCGTAATTACTTTAGTTGAATATGTTTAGGTCTCTTGTAAAGACACAAACATTAATTCCATTAATTGTTGAAAGACTTATAACGTAAAGTAAGACGTTGATTTGTTATGTCTTCTTGTTAAGACATGTACACTTACGACGTATAATATTAAATGTTTATGTTTTCTAGTCAAAACATGCACATGATGTAAAGTATGCAGTAGGCTAAAATTACTATTGATGCCATCTGGTTTGACTTGGTTGGTAGATATGTAATCACAAAAGTATAAGTTCATCTAATGAGTTGTGTGATAGTCTCACAACATCAGTCCTCATGGAATACCACAACTTTATGGTATGTCCATCATGGAAAATCAAACACTATTGATATTGTTTGATCTTTGATGACTTAAACTGTTTTACCTCCAAAGCTATCAAGGTTAGAAATTGGGTGTGCCATGTGTACACTCAATATGATTCCAACCCAGAAGGAATTTAAGACACCATTGTATTATGGCATGGGATGAATCCCATTATGTCTTAATTGAAGTTCTTAATTTGTTAACTACTTAAGAGTAAATAATTAACAAACTAGAGTCAAGAACTAACGGTGTATTTTGGATGTCCCACTTGAAAACAATTTATTGTTACTCAAGATGCTGAGTATCTAGAGATTAGTCTCTACATACAAAAGTAAGTGGGAGTACCTTTAGACCTTGAAGTTATTCAAGTACTAAATACACAACCTTCTGAGTACACTTGCTAATGTCATACTATGGTTGAACATGCATATGTTAAACCATAGATTGATATCTCTCATTCATAAATCCGCAAGGATTCCTCTTACACCTGAATGATATAGTTTTTTATATCAATGCTAAGAGATATAAGTTAGAGGATCATAGTGAACCTGCTAACTACAGAGATGTATTGTCAGATCTTGAATCTGATGAATAGCTCAAAACTATGAATGTTAAGATTCAGTCCTTGAAAGACAATCACTCTTGGAGCTTGATTGATCTCTTACTAATCAGTTAGACTATAAGGTTAAGAATGAGTTTCTTGATGAGAAGACTCAAAAGGACAAACTTGTACACACATTTAATGCACGTGTAGTAAAAGGAGTTTACTCTTACTCAAGAAATTGACTATGATTAAATCTTCCTAGCTACAAACATTAAATGTATAAAGATGATTAATAGTCATACTTGTTTTCATGTAAATGAAATATGACAATAGGATATCAAAACACTTTTCTTGTTGATTATCTTTGCGAGGACGATGAGTAATCAAAAGGGTTTATGAATCCATATAATCTTTATTATGTATACAAGATAAAATAATCCATATGCGGATTAGATCATGCATCTAGGAGCAAATATCTTGAGTTAATTATAAAATCATTAATTTGATTTTGATTAACAAGATTACTCCTAAGTACACTTAGAGCAAGTTGGAGCACTATATTTATTTTCTTAAATCTCATATGTCATTAACATATTAGAAACAATATTCTATCTAAGCTAGACTTTATACCTTAGCTTGGAATGAAGTTTCTCTTGAGGGATTTATAAAATAAGACATACAACCTTGTTATATATATATATATATATATATATATATATATATATATATATATATATATATGTTTATTAGAATAAACATAAGCGGTTATTATGTCTAAACACAATATGACACATTATTGAGGGGAGTATCAATGATCAATCACACTTGATGAGATTGAACACATGATTGGAAATCTTAAGTTTGACTAAAGGATTCATCATGTAAGTCATATTAAGTATTGGAATATATATATTTATCAATTGCATGAATGCAAGATGAGTTGATAACAACAAATATCTAAGTGAAGGTCGTTAGATAATTGTTACACGAATATTATAATGGACCTACAAAGGACCAAAGATATGTTCAAAAGTTTACGGATATTTGAGGAGCTCTGTTTTGTTTGCATACGTTAATGCTTATTTAACTGAGATGATACTCAACCCCAGTGGTGGTCATCATGAATGATGACATTGATGACTAGATGTGCTCGACTGAGAGCACTAATGCGTTATACATTAAAAGAATAAAATTACTTTATAGTTTGAGAAACTATTCAGATGACTGTCTGAAGTAGGTGTTTTGCTAGCTTCAAACGCCCTATGGAATGTATTGTTGCAGTACTCGTCTTGTACTTGAATGCACACATACAAAGGACAATCATCATTTAAACCTTTTATGAGTTTTAAAATAAGTATTCTCAAAGTTTACTCAGATGACTACTCGTTGTCTTGTACAACATGATTCGATCATGGTGGGAACATCGGATTCCAACCTATGAGTAGTCTTATGCATATCTGTTTTTAGTATTTGGATAATGGAACTGTAAGCAGTCGTATTATACAATGAATTGATATACCTGGTATGATCGTCTTAATTTATACTACTGTGTTCTATATTTGCATGTTTAATCCATGAATAATTTATTTATTCTAAAATTGTCCATTGCTAGTTGACGATACGGGAGTATCATCAAATTAAGGCAAATGTGAGTGTGTTGGTGATTCATTTGCCACACTCACATGTTGTTCATTGTGATGAACATTGGATTGACCCAACCTACGAGTATTCACTACATGGATCGTCGTCAATAGTGAATCTCGCAAGAGGTTATGTCTCTTATCCTCAGACTTGAGATGCAAGCAGGTCTTGCATGTGTGGAATTTCATTCCTTGATATGGTTAAACGCTATCCTGAATAAGGTAGTTATAAAGGCCATTTTCAGGAGTGATATGAAGCATGTGAATGACACGTGTAGTCAAAATAGGATTTGTTCCTCCACTTGCTTTGGAGTTAGATACTATTGGGCCCCTCGATGAATTGAACTGATGTTTGTATGGCCGTACCCAAATGAGATTAAGATGAATCTTAATTCACTTGGTAATCTTGTTCAATATCCATATCGAGAAATATAATAGTTGAACTATTAGAATGACTTTTGATCCATGTCTAATATTCAACACGGTATCTGTAACAAAAGGATAGATGACATATAAACCATCTGAAATGAGACGTTTAAGAAACTAACCTCACATATTTCTAGGGGCATTGGCGTGTTGCTAGACGCTAACCATTGCTTGTATAATTACTCGATTATTATGACGTCGCAAGTGGGAGCTGTTGGAGAATGCTCGTGTCATAATAACTAATTATATGGCTAGATATATGTGAGCCTATGGGGTCACACACTTATACACAGAGACACCATTTTATAGATTGTATTTATCGTATTTACAATATATAAACGACTACGTAACTCGGGATCAATAATGGGCTACTAATAACTAAGCTAGTACTTAGTTTATTGGATTGGACCAACAAATGGGCAAGCCCATTTAGGGCCCCCATGGCAAGCCTAGGTTAGAAAGGAACAAGGGAGAAAGATCAAGGGGCAAAGTGTAACTTTGATCATGATAAGTTCAAATGAGATTTGGTCTTTGATTATGACTTATCACATTAAAGACTTACCAACTTTCTCTCCTCCTTCCTCTCCCTAATGACCACGAAATTAATCACACCCATATTAGGGTTTGTGGTTTTTTATCCCATCTAACCTTATTCTAGTGTAGTTCAAGGCTAGATCGCATGTTACGTGTTCAAGACTAGCATCGGGTGGTGATCGATGACGTGTAGTGTGTTTCATTCTTAGAGAAGATCAACCTTATTGATCTTTTGGTTTCTTACATCTCTACGTAGTGGTGATATTGGTGGTGTTACCCGGATCACGCTACAAAGGTATAAAACATGTTTGTTTAATTTGTTTTTAATTTGATTGATCATATGGCACTATGGATCCTTGTATGGTGATGTTTTTCCGCTGCGTATATTTATTTGATATGTTTTTATATTGCTACATCACCTATAGAATTGTGTTCCAAAACTGATGAATGTAGAACTCTGGGACTGAGGCAGACTTTGTCATCTTGAATTTGTAGGGATGATGTTTAAGAGCTTCCACTACTACTTGGCAGGATGATTCAGTGCATGTGAACTTGTTGAATTCAACACGGAGATTGTTTTTGCCAATGACTTTGCTGTAGTCTGTAGGAAAGGTGTTTTCCACTGTGAGCTTTTGTGAGGTCTCTACATTAGCTTGTGGTGCAGCTATTGTTGTGATCTGAAAGTCATAAGTCATAGAAACAGACATTGAAGAAACATAGTTTGTTAGTAAATGGTATAAGTCTGATTGATTGTCTTAGACCTTGTTTGTTGTTATGAAATCAGTGGAATGAGTGTTTTTCATTTTAAGTCACATTAAGTCCTCTAATTGCTGTTGTGATGTTTTATGTTTGATGAGATATTAACTTTAATGACACATATACACATTACAATATTAGAATCTTTTGAACTGATTAGTAAGAGTGACAAAAGGTAATTCATTTTCAAACAAATTCTTAAATTGTGACTTATTCATAAAAGGCAGTCTTATTCGTAAACATATGGCTTGTTCGTAAAAATCAGCCTTATGTGTGATAATGCAACTTATGCGTAAGAATAGGCCTTATTCGTAAACATTAGACTTATTCGTAAGAATGAGTCTTATGCATAAGAATGAGACTTATTCGTAAGAATAGGCCTTATTCGTAAACTTTAGACTTATTCGTAAAAATGAGTCTTATGCGTAAGAATGAGACTTATTCGTAGGAATATGCCTTATTCGTAAACAGTAGACTTATTCATAAAAATGAGTCTTATGCGTAAGAATACGGCTTATTCGTAAGAATATGTCTTATTCGTAAACATGAGACTTATTCTTAAGAATGAGTCTTATGCGTAAGAATATGACTTATTCGTAAACATTTTACGAATTTCTTTCCAAGAAATTCGTATTCCACTGTAGACGTTTATGCTTAAAGTTTTAATGGCTTGTTCGTAACCTTTGAATTCTTACAAACTTCTTGATCCTGTCATTTAAACAACAAACCACTGATAAACAACTTATCTAATCATGATTATACACTCAACAACTGACACGTTTAAGCATAACAGTCCCATATTTGCTTATGCGTAAAACCCTTAGACCAAGTTTTAAGAACAAGAGATTTACATGTTAGATGTTTGATGCAATGATTGGCGAGTGTTCCTGAGGCAATTCTAGATGTTTTGTCGAAGTTATAACAATTTTCAACTACAAGAATCGAAGATGGTGACTGAACGTGCACCCTTAAACCCTAAACCTCAATTTTGATTCTTAACATGTTTATGGTTTAATTAACATGCATTCAAGTGTTCAATATCGTGATTAAACACTTTCCCACTAATTTAATTACATCAAAACACACAAGAACAGATTTCCCCAATTTGGTTCGTATGAACCCTAAATTTAAAATCGATCAATTGATGTTTCTGGGAATGATTAGGTTATGCAACATGTTTAGGACATTATTAAGAACAAATCCCACAACAAACATCACACATTAACACACTAAATCAAATTTCCCCAATACGACATAAACCCTAAACCCTAAATCGTTAAAAATAAAAAATTTAACCGTTGGATCGTTAAACGATAAAAACCACTTGTTTATATTTAAGCATAGATCATATTAACACTTACAGATTTAAGGATTGATGAACGGATTTGTCAATCGATTTTGGCTCATTGGATTGGTTGGTGGATATATTAAATGTGTGTGCAGGTGTGTTGAATGTTCGGACAAGGATGGTTTTGACTATTCTTTGTCTTTGAAATTTTGACACAGTTGGTCCTTTAACCACATAACATTGCAACCTTAGTCCTTGTCTCATAAAATAGAAATAATTAGTCATTTATTTGGCAACAAACAATATTAATACCCCCCTCGACTTAAGAGGTAAACTCTTTTAAGCTTTTGAAAAAAAAATTAAGTACAAGGAGGTTATTTACCGGAGGACATTTTAGCAACACAATTAAAATAAACAACATCTTTTTGAAAATATGCAAGTACAATTTCTGAAAAATATTTTAAAATTTCTTACTCCCCCTCAACACTTGTTCTGGAAAAATGGTGAAATTGTTGTTTATTTGAACAAAGTGTTGATGAAAATTTTTGTACTTGCATTTTTTTTAATAAGAAAGATGAAAATCTTTTTTTGTTTTTGGATAAAATATTTACAAAATGTTTTGGTGTTTGACTGTCTTAGTTGTTTTGAAGAAAGTTTTTCAAATAATCTGGAGTCAAACACCGCATACCAATTTGGTGAACTAATTTCACAAATCTTGCATGGGGACAAGGATTTGGTGAATAAGTCAGCTAATTGGTATTCAGTACCCATAAAGTATAATTCAATTGTACCCAATTTCAACATGCTCTTTGATGAAATGATATCGGAGTGCGATATGTTTTGACTTTGAATGTTGAACCGTGTTGCATGAGATGGCAATGGCACTCTTGGAGTCGAAGTACATAGGAATCTTATTATAAATGTAACCGTAGTCCATCAGATGTGATCGCATCCAAATGACTTGAGCACAACATGCTGACATGGCTACATACTCCGATTCTGTTGATGACAATGATGTGCAATCCTGCTTCTTTGACTGCCAAGATACAAGTTTGTCTCCTATAAACTGCACTCCACCAGATGTACTTTTGCGTGTGTCTAAACATCCTGCATGATCAGCATCTAAAAAAGCTATTAGTTCAAAACCAGAATCATTCGGATACCAGATCCCCAAGTTAATAGTTCCCTTTACGTATCAAAGGATTCTTTTAGCCTCAGAGAGGTGTCTTTCAGTTGGTTTTGACTGATAACGGGAGCATAGATATACGGAAAATACAATATCTGGTCTGCTGGTTGTTAGATACATGAGAGACCCAATAAAACTTTGGTATTTTGTAGGGTCAACTGGTGTCCCATGTAAATCAGCATCCAGTTTTGGTGATGAGGCAGACATAGGGGTATTATAAGTATCACAACTTGTCATGCCATGTTTCTTTAAAATCTCAAGAGCATATTTGGACTGGTTTAGAAAAATACCACGGGGGGATTGATGAACTTGAAGTCCTAAGAAGAACTTTAGTTCACCCATCATGGACATTTCAAAGTTTTGTTTCATTAGTTTTGCAAAAGCATTTGAGTACTTTTTATGTGTTGAACCAAAAATGATGTCATCAACATGAATTTGAACAATTAAGATGTCCTCTTCGTGTCTTTGAATAAATAGTGTGGGATCAACAGATCCTTTGGTAAAGTGATTAGCAAGTAAAAATGCTGACAGTTTATTGTACCATGCCCTCGGGGTTTGTTTAAGGCCGTAAAGGGCTTTCTTGAGTCTGTACACATGATTAGGATGATCTGGATCGATGAAGCCCTCTGGTTGAGTGACATACACTTCTTCACGGAGTTGCCCATTCATAAATGCAGTTTTCATGTCCATTTGATAAACGATGATGTTCTTATGAGCAGCATACGCCAGAAACATTTGGACAGCTTCAAGTCTAGCCACTGGTGCAAAGGATTCTTCAAAATCAATACCTTCTTCTTGGCTGAAGCCTTTGGAAAGCAGACGCGATTTGTTACGAATTACTGTTCCATCAGCATCAAGTTTGTTTTTCCGAATCCATTTAAGTCCAACAACATAGACTCCATCGGGTCTTTCTACCAATTCCCAGACTTCAAGACGTTTGAATTGATCAACTTCTTCTTGCATTGATTCAATCCAATTATCATAAGTCATTTCTTCTTTAATGATCTTTGGTTCAGCTTGACCGACGGTAAAAGCATGGATGCATGTTTCACCATCCGTGTGAAGTCTTTGTCGCGTCATGACTGGATTATCTAGATTACCAATCACATTTACTAAGGGATGATCTCTTTTCCATTTGTGTGTTGAAGGATAATGTTGAAAAAGAGTGTGCATATTAGACAGATCCAAGTTGCGTATAGACGACTCTGCAATATCGAGAATGGTTGGAGTCGGAGCAAATGGATTGAAGAAGGCATTTCTGTCATAATCTGCAGGTGCAGGTACTTCTTGTTCAGGTTGATAATTAGCTGTATTGTCAGTGTTGGAAGTGGTTTGTTCACCTATTGTCGGCGATTCAATTGGAGGTGCATCTGTTACAACGGTTGTAGTAGTTGGTGCAGGTGTATCAGGTATAGGAATATTATCAGGTGGTGCAGCGGAAACATTTGATACATCTGGTGCACGACATGCAAATGAATCATCAAACAATGGGGCAAACAAGGTTTCCAATTCTTGACGGTTTAGCGAAAGAGGTGCAGCTGATTGATCAGGAAAGTTTAGACGGTTGGTTGCGAGTCCTAGGCTGTTTTGCTAAGAAGCCATTTCCGTAAGTTCATTGAAATTAGCATAAATGGTTTCCACGATTTATCTAGTACAACGATTCCAGATGCGAAAGCCTTTAGAGTTTTCACAATATCCAATGAACACACCGATGTCAGCTTTAGCTTTGAGTTTGCCAAGGTCTTCACGATCATTATTTGGGTAACAAAGAGCACCAAATACATGAAAGTATCTAATATTCGGTTTTCGATTATGGACAAGATCATAAGGTGTTTTGCGGTGGCGTTGGTTGATCATACAACAGTTTTGAGTATAGCATGCAGTCGAGACAGCTTCAACCCATAAGTAATCCAAAAGTTGAGCATTAATCAACATCATTTTTGCAGCTTCCACTAACGTCCTGCTGCGTCTTTCAACAACCCCATTCTTTTCTGGACTTCTTGCAATGGATGTCTGATATTCAATTCCTACTTCTTCAACGTAAGCTCGAAGAGTTTGATTCTTGAATTCAGTGTCGTTGTCTGTTCTAACTTTTCTGACCATATTACGAAGCTGAACTTGAATTTTCTTGAGAAAGGTGATGATCATAGGAGGAGCTTGATCTTTACTTCTGAGAAAATAAACCCAAGTCCATCTGGAGTACTCATCAACAATTACAATAATGTAGCATTTGCCGTTAATCGTTTGAAGGCGCATCGGACCACACAAATCCATGTAAAGTAGTTGAAGTACGTAATCAGTACTGGGTTCAGTTTTTGAGGGAAAGCGTACACGAGTGCTTTTTCCTTGTTCATATGCGGGACATAAGTGATCTTTGGAAAATCGGAATCTTGGAAGACTGTTGACTAGCTTGTGACGTGCAAGTTCAGTCATGGTTTTGAAGTTTAAGTGAGAAAGTCGTTTGTGCCATAACCATGATTTTGTCGAAGTTGCTTTGGATAGCAGACATATTGGAGAAAAAGCAATCATGTCAGACATAGAGATAGTGTAAAGACTTGTTCCACGAGTACCCGACATAAGATCATTTCCTTGTAAGTCACGAACGAAACAAGTTTTTTTCCCGAAAAGCTACTTACAAATCCCCATCACAGAATTGACCGACGGAGAAAAGGTTTAGACCAAGTCCTTCGACATAATATACACGACTAATTTCAATGTTCCCCTTTATATAATCACCATAGCCTAGGATAGCAGCGAAATGATCATTCTCGAATCTGACAGTGTCGATGAACTTTGAAACAAAGTTTACTAACAATTTGAGATTGCCTGTCATGAGTCGGGTACAGCCGCTATCAACAATCTATAGAACAATTTGTACCACCTGCATCACACGAAGAGGACGAAGATTGAGATATGGTAAAGGTGGAACCCGAAGAAATTGTGGGTTCCGTTGAGTTAGAAACACAGATATTAATGACTTTCGGTATCCATTTAAAACTAGGTTTCCTTTGTAACCAACGTTGCCATGTCCAACTAGTTCGTGCTTTCTTCTTAGTGAATTCGCTAGGTGATGACACTGTCTTAGGAGGTGTATTCACAACTATGGGAGTGTCTAAGGCATTTTGAGAAACTACACTTGGCGGTTTTCCTAGCACAGACTTAGAAGCAATAGTGGGCCTAGAGGGAATGCCAGATTTACGTTTCTTGTTACGAGTTAAAAGAGAGTTAGCTACACATTTTGTATGATCACCAGATAACATACTATTATGACAAAACACACAAGATGCATTAACGTTCAAAATATTCAAAGGTTCATCATTCGTTACACTGATAGTATGATTACAATTTGCCAAATTAGAATCTAAATCAGATGCAACATGAGTTTTATTCAAATTTCTAAGTTGATCTTCTACTTCTGGGGCTTCTAGTTTTCCACTTCTACGTTGCAAGATCCTATTCTTCCATTTGTTGCTCTTACGCATTGATCTGCTAACGCTAGTAGTGGGGACTATTCTTGTAGAAGTGGAAGGATTCAAATTAGTAGTCTGAGTGAATGTTTGCCTAGATGTTGTGTCCATTTTGTACATTCCAGGTGCAATCACATTTGTGCTAACAAACTTTCCTTTTTCTAGTAACTGAATTTTCTTTTTAAGTTCAATGATGATGTGATTCTTTTGTTAAATTTTTGAATCAAATTATCTATTTAAGTGAACGATGTCATTACGATTTTGGCGACATTCATCGTTTTCCTTCAAAAGCTGAGATCGAGTCATTTTCAATGAGTCATAAATGGTTTTATACTCAGTTTTTAAATGCTCGATTTCCTTTTCATATTTGAAAATTTGACATTTTAAAACAGCATTTTCATCATCAAGATTCTCAACTTTGGATGTGTGACTGTTTTGAAAGGACATCGTTTCATTTTGACTTTGCAATTTTAATTCAAAATCAAGACTCTGAGTTTGACACCATTGAAGCTTCTGATGAAGTTGAAAATTTTCTGTTGAAATTTTACTTTGCACATCACCATTGTGTTTAATGATTCTATCATTTTCTCTTTTTAAGGTCTCAATTTTATGTCTCAACGTTTTAGTGTCAGCAGTGTGATCATCAACAAGCATAGAATTGCAAGACTCATAAATAGAATTCATAATCACAGAGATAATATCAGAACTTAGAACATCTTCCAAGAGTTTTCTGTTGCATTGAAAATGTTCATCATTGATGTTACTTCTTTTTGTAGTTCCTGTTCCCAGTGTGTAGCACAAAGACGCAAATGTTGAACGTATGGTAAAAATTGTGTTTGAAAATTTTCTGTCTTTTATTTTTCGTAAGCAGATTGAAAAGTGGAAACTTTTATCTCTGAGTTACGTTCAATTGTTTGTTCTAAAAATTTGATGTCTTCCATAAACGTATCAAAATACCTAAGTACAAGACAACGTTTAGGTAATGGTGTAATTTCACCAGAGGTTGGTAAATGGCCATTTAATTTTGCCACTGGTTTAACGAGACCAACATCAAAAGAAGATTCATGAATTTGCATTACAAACCATGGTTGTTCAGTTTTATCTCTTTGAGGAATGAAGGTGTCAAAAATATGAGGCATGTTTGAGTAATCAAAAGGTATAGCAAATGGTTTAAAGCTCATTTTTGATCGACTCTCTTCTTCCTGTTCCTGTTCTTCCTCATAATCATGTACAACAACACGCACAATTGAATCATCAAGTAACTGTTTTGCACTATACAACTTTGGATTTTCTTTGAGTGTTGTGTGTAGAAAACGTGGTTTATCATCACCAAGAGCAAAACCATAACCTCGGGGATTTGGTTTTAAAGTGAGCTTTTGTATTGTTTTGATAGACTCATCAGTTTTGTAAACAACGTTTTGAAACTCTTTTAATTTGCTTTCTAATTCGACAATTTCATCAATGTAAGACTCAATTTGTTTCCTTGACTTTTGTTTGTGTTCAGAAAAATTAGCCTGGCAAATGGACATCTCAGTTTTTGTTTTCAAAAGTTCTGAATTGAGATGTTCAACTTGTTGTTTGTGTTCAAATTTTTCTTGTTTTAATTTAGAAATCAAGTTATTGTTGGAAACAGTTAATTCTTGTATTTGATGTTGTAGCTCTTGTTCTTTGACATAAGCTTTTTGAAATGCAACTTCAAAACTTTTTCTCGTTTTTCTTGTGTTTCAAAATTTGTTAATTGTATTTTACAGCACTCAAGATCCACAGTTAATGATGCAACTTTTGCTTTCAATGTTTTGTTGATTTCATTACATTTTTCAACTTGGGATTGGTTGGTCAAGAGTAAGGACATGAGTTCTAGATCTGGACCATGCGAAGGTTCATTTTGTTCAATTTGATCATTGGTATCGTTATCATTTTGATCATCAAATGTAACAACATAGTTAATTTGATCATCATCATCAAATGTAACAACTGTGTTCATTTGTTCATCATCTTGAGTAGATAATAATGAATCATTTTGAAGAATTTGTTCCTCCTCTGGTGCAGATGCAAATGGTGATGCAATTTCATGTATCAGGCATGTATGTGGATTAGGTACCTGAGACAGACCATCAGTGTCATACACTGGGCCTGTGTCACTTATGTGAAGTTCCTGCATATTTGCCATTAACATCACAGCTGCATTTTCTTCCAAATCCTCCATCTCATCATCTGAATAAGCATTAGCCATAAAGCTGTTTTCTTTGTTTGTGAGAGTTCCTCCTGATTCATCCTTTAGAGCTAGAAGTAATGTTTGTTTATAAAATTCACTTCCTCTGACTCTAGGTTTAGGACATGCATTAGCCATATGACCCTTCCTATTGCAGTTATAGCACTTAACCATTGTGTTCCCAGTTTCAGTATTCCCAATGTCAACAATTTCAACCCTTCTTTGAGGTGCACCAGCATTGTTCCTATTTCCACCAGTTGCATTAAACTGTTGTCCATTTCTTGAATTTCCCATATAACCTCCTGATCCCGTTCTTCCATAACTACGATTCTGTATTTCAACCCGTCTATCTTGTACAACAGCTTGATTCCTTGTGTTAGATGACGTGTGGGGACGATTGTTGGATTTGTTTGAAAATTTGCTGAAGGTACGAGCAATGAGTGCAAATCCTTGATTCAAAGAGTTGAATGCATCGTCTTCATCATTGTTTGTGTTTGTGTAGAACATGGTGTCAGTGTTGTCATAGGGGACAAGTTGATTGTCAGTTGATTGCTGTGTCGACTCATATGGAATGAGTTGGGTTTGTTGAGCATAGGAAAAGTGATGTTGTTGTTGGACAAATGCATGGTTTGACTGTGGAGATGGAGCAAAGTGAGATTAAGCTATCAGTGCCAATGAGTTTGGATTTGTAGGAGGTGAATACGTTCCATGGAGAGCTCGATATTTGTCAACTTCAGGTTGATGGTGCTTCAGATAATCATACAACAACCCATACGATGCATTGTGAAGATTTTTGGCTTGGCGAACAAACGTGACATATTTTTGCCAATCTGGACCAAGACAACTTAGAAACTTAGTATTGATTGCAATCCTTGGTAAAATGATGTTGTGTCTATCCAGATCATGGATGATGTTTGTGAACCGATGGTAATAAGATTCAAGTGACTCCCCTGATTCAATCATGAACATTGTATATTCGAGGTAAAGTTTGGATTCCATGTCTTATAGGTTCAGTTCAGTGCCTTCTATCAAGAGATGAACGTGTTCCCACATATCCTTAGCTGTTTTCTGAGCATCAATACTTCAGAAGATTGGATTAGGTATACCCTGAAGAATATACGACATTGCAAGTTCATCTGCTTCACGGTGAAGTATTTGCTCTACTGTTAGTTGATTTTCAGGAACAGGGTTCACGGTGTTAGGTCTTGGAGGAACAGCAGTTGCATCTCCTGGAACCGTTAAAGTTGGCATTTGGAATGGACCTTCAAGTATAACCTTTTTCAGAAATCTGCCATGAGGTTTTTTGAGTTCTATGAACCTTAAGAATCGACTTGCCCATTGAACATAATTCTCAGGAGTGAGCATTGGTGGTGTTTCAAGTGATCCAGCTTCATGTCTAGATTGTTGGCTGCTGATTGCCTCACACATTTATCAAACCAATGTGGCTGTTTTGAAAGAAGTGGGAAGGATTGCATTGGTTGTTGTTGAGGATATGGTTTTTGTTGTTGTGGATAGAATTGATGTTATTGCATGAGTAGTTGTTGTTGAGGATACTACTGTTGTTGAGGATACTGCTGTTGTTGATGAAAATAATTGAAGTATGGTGGATGAGACATGATTTTTGATGTGTTATTACTTGTGTGGATGATGGATCTTTGTAGTTAATTGAAATGTGATTTCCTTAGTTTAAAATCTGGTCTTACGCGTAAACTCTGGTCTTACGCGTAAACATTGGTCTTACTCGTAAACTATGATCTTACGCGTAAACGTTGGCCTTACTCGTAAGATTAGGTTCTTATGCGTAAGTTTCTGGTCCTTAGTCGTAAGACTTAGAAAAACCAAATAAACCTTTCAAACTTACCTAAGCTTGAAAGATATCACAAGTCGAAGTATTCTACAAGCTTATCCAAGCTAGAGAAGTACCGAGTAACCTTTGCTCGTTGACGAAACTGAAGATTCACGCTTATCCGTAAACTGGAGACTTATGCGTAAACTTTGCAGCTTATGCGTAAAGTAAGGGTTTTGACTGAGGTTATGCGTAAACTAAGGGTTTTGACCAAAGTTGTGCGTAAACTAAAGGTTTTTGTTGCTTACTCGTAAACTTTAACACTTATGCGTAAAATGACCAAATTTTTCAAAATACGTTTTATGCATAAAAGATACGATTTTCATAAGTTACTTTTGGTCAAATCTCTTCAAAAACACGTAAACAACAATAAATTTTAGGCCTTAAACACAAAAGTTGAAATTTGAAGTTATTCGTAAGAAGGTACGAACGTGAAAAACTAGTAGAAAACGATATTTAACCTACAAAGTACTCGACTTTATGCAATATCTAAGTCTCTAAACACTATATCAACCTTAAAACTTTCCAAGTTTCAAGATTTGAGTGTAAGAAGCAAAGAAAAAACGCGAGACTTTGAAGAAAATAAGAAATAAGGTACGAGTAACCAAAAAGAACACACACTTCAAGCAACTAGTAGGCGATTGATACCACTTGTTAGGTCACCTCAATGATTTAACACAAGTATATCTAGTGAGAGAAAGTTATAGAGAGAGAAAGAGAGAGTTGGGAGGAACACGTTAGGATATAATAAGTAAAGGGAAAACTTTGCATAACATGAACCAACACCCTTCTCTTCAATGAGAGGGGTATTTATAGTTTAACAAGATTAGGGCAACGCCCCTTAGTGAGCTTCTAGAAGCTATGCCACGGTCCATGGGCTTACTTCATGGATTGGGCCTTAACTAAACATATAAGCCTTATAAAACTAAGCAACCTATTACATATTTAATGACCGACACTTTATATTAATTACATGTATTACCAACACTTTTGTTAATGTTTCACTTGTGATTCATAGCCTTTCAATATTGTTTCTTAAAAAATTATGCTCAATAGTTTGGAATAATTTTTTTATGAGGATATTTGTGATTCATACAATACTTGTATCATGGTATCACTTGTGATATTCTGTTAAAAATGATGTAACATTTGGGTTTGATTTTGATATTTATATCACTTGTGATATTATGTTAAATTTGATGCAACACTTTCTTTGATTTTTAGAATATGTCAACATTTTTATTTTATTAGTTTTGTTTTTTGTTTTTATACATATTTGATATATGTAATTGACAGTGTTATATCTCTTGTGATATGAAACATTTTAATGTAAAACAAAATGTTTTAGTTAGCTAAAAGTAATATCACTTGTGATACTGTTTGTAACACCCCAAATTTCGTGATACACAGCGGAATTCAAACTGGGTGTTACTTCATGGCATAACAGTTATAACAATAGAAAATGAACTTGATGTGTCGCGGTTGTTACAAGTTTTAAATTTATAAAGGTCGAATTACCGAATCTAGAAATAACACATACGAGCAAGTGAACTCGTCCGTTATAGCAAGTTATGATGGTAAGTCGGGATCGTTCGCAGGGATTTGTGAGTGAATCGAATTGTAAGCTAATAAAAGTAAATCTCTTAAACAAGCAATGACGAAAATATAATACTTCAAATGATTAAAACTACACTTGCTTAGACTAATATACTACTCTTGATAAGCATGATTGTGATAACTCTTGTAAACATGTTGGTTATGATAATTAGTTTGGTGAACTAATCTATTGTTTTTACAAGTTAAACCTTCGTCAAGATTTTAGTTCATAAAAACAAGCATTACGTTTAACCAATCAATTCAAGATCAATTCAAGGTTCATAAGTTCGGGTTAACAAACTTAAACACAAAAATAATCTTTTGTTTTATCAAATACGCTTAAGAAATGGTCAATACAAAAGGTAACCGATTCATAGACAAATAGGTTACAATTGATTGTCAACTACTAATCTTTCGACCCTTGAGGTGGTTTACAATCAATCCAATTTGATAGACAAAAAGCATTCTTATTACAATCACAATTAACTTTCTTTGTTTAATCAAGAATAATGGGTAAAAACAATCATTCATAGACAAATGATTATAACTAGTTGAATAACAATAAATCTTTCGACCTCTATAGTTACTAACAACTAGTCAAACTTGATTAACAAATGTCACTACGAAACTTAATCTCAATTGGATCTTAGAATCAACTTGAAATTGAATTAAAACATGTTATCACAATCATACGCTAATCAATTAACAATACACATCATCTAAGCAAGTGCACAAAGGCATTAGCCACTCATAGCAAACATGAACATAAACTCTAAACTTTGAACATTAGAAATCATGATTGAAAGTCTTACAATGATTGAAATAAGATTACAAATGGTAAGGTAATGATACCCAAAGTATTGGTGTTGGCTTCTTGATGTTTTGACTTCCAAATGTTGACTTCTTGACCCTTTAAAGCTTCCTGAACTTCTATGGACGAATTTAGGACTTTTGAGAGGGTATTTTGATTAGTGGATAGTTAATTTATGATTGTTGAATTGATCGATTTAGAAAAAGCACACTCTAACTCTTCACAAATGGTCCTATTTATACTACTCTCAAAGCCTCGGGTCTTTAATGCTTCACTTGGCCTCCAAGAAGAGTAGAATAGTCTAGAATGCTCAATAGAAGACTTTAGAATCGTTGGAAGTAAAACACAATACTTAATGATGAAGTTTGGCCAATCAGACGACATCCAACCGATCGGCATTTGTTCCAACCGATCGGTTGGCCTTCAAAAATAGCCTCCATCCGATTCGGTTGCGGGCTGCATCCGATCGGATGGGGGTTGCTGTGGATATGATTTTTGGACTTTTGGTATTTAGCTTCTTTCATGCTTGTGGCTCTTGGTTCTTCATCCAACTTGATCTTTTCTTCGTCTTGGAACTTGTCAACATGAATACTGGGACCTTCATTCTTCGGAATGCCTTTTTGGTGTGGAACTTGACACAAAATCTTCGTACCATCATAAATATTTCCTTCTTCCTCATTCTTTCATCTTTTTCTTCCTTTTTTCTGTACTTGGCTACATATACTTTGCAAACATACTTTGTTACGATTAAGTAACAAAAGCATATAAATATAACCAAATAACACATATAAAAGCACGAATAATGCTACAAAAAACATGCACAATTTAAGCGTTATCAAATTCCCCAACACTTAAACTTTGCTTAGTGAGTATCTTTCCAGCGTCACAGCTGCGCCTTCAACCATCTTGTGCTTGAACTGATTCACCAAGGCCATCCTGCAGGTGGCATGCATTTTCATATTCTGTATACGCAAACATGTACCATTTAATCAACTACATTTACACACAAGGACTAACAAATGCATTAACGAAAATAACCACATAAGAGTATTTGTGCTTACATTTTCATCCATAAGGATCATTTCCATATTTTTCACATGCGGTTTATTGTACATTTCTTGAATCCAAGTTCTTAAAACTCGGACTCTCAAGCTAATGTTGTCTTTGACAGCGGATAGATCTTTGATATAACCTGAAACAAAGATAGCCATAGTTGTAAATTGTTATTGGACAATTTCGTTATAGAATGGAGGAGAAATGCTTGATGTGTGCATCTCACATTGATCATGTGCACATTATATAGGCTCATAACCGTATCAGAATATAAAAAAATTTCAATTTATAAAAGGCAACAAATAATTTCTCCAATTTTCACATAATCAATCCCTAAATTTTGATTTTAGGGTTTTCTCAAAACCAAAATAATAATTCAAATTAGTTTCAATTTAATAATACAAAAATATTTAATTTTCCTAATATTATAACATCTCAAACAAAATATATCTAATGATTATGGAAAATTAAGAGACTTACATATTATGTGATGGATTGGTATGTTCACATCTATACCGAAAATAGATTGCTAACTATCGACAGCTAACAACCAACCACAAACCGACTGGAAAACATCAATGCTAATTATCCCTTTACAAAAATAACTCAAAACGCTTCTTCGATAAGAAGTCATAGTGATTTTCTCCTTCTGATTTTTGGAAAGGATATGAATTCAATGTTTATCTCGAAAATTGATGAGGAGCGTATGATTTATACGAATTTTTGATGATTGAGATTGCGTTTTGAATCAGGAGGAGCGTATGGTTTTTAATGACAATGAATTATGATAATGAGTATCCAAAAATAAGGATGCAGAATACTCTTTTTTCGCTTTGACTTTGCAACTCCTTCTTTGACCACCTTAAAACCATACAGGAACTAATAAGAGTTAAAGGGATGCTTAAAAGTATTGTACATTGGGTTTATTTATAGAAGGACATTAATTGGTTTTTTAATGCGCGTGCTTAGAGCGCTTGTAAAAAACCTTATTTTATTATATAGTATAGATTCTTAAAATGGATGGTTTAAAATTTTAAGCAACACATTTACTAATAATAAAAAATGAAGTTACATCTGAATAAAAATGAAGTTACATATGAATAATTAAGTGTCTGATGTATACCTAATAAATGTTATTTATAAAACACCCTACAATCACAAATATGGAGTACATGTTATTATACATTTTGTACAAACTAATAAAACACACAAAACTTTATATAATTTACACGAAAACAAGTTGATGGTAAATATGGTTTTAAAATCCGAACTGGACCAACGGATTCAACCGGTTTAACTGGGAATTGGAGTCATGATCGGTTCGACTAGCCAATAAAAGCCATCCGAAAACAAACCTAAGAGGACCATCGAAACCGGTGAAAACGGATTAATCGAGGCTGGACCAATTTTAGGGTACCCGACGCCGCAACGAGCGGGTACCCTGCTGGTATAAGAACATGCGTGCTTATTTATTGATTTTTTGGCAGGCCATGTTGTACAACTGAGCGAGCATAAACTAAGATATCCTCACCAAATGAAAGGATTAGTAAGCTAATAGTATACTGTGGAAAAAAGAAAGGTATCCTCATCAATTGATAGAAGAATAAGGCAATAGCATCCCGGGTAAATAAGAAAATGAGACATTGACATTCATCTTCCGAAGGGCTTTTAGAAAAGGGGCAACAATGAAGATGTCGATAATGGTACGCGTTGCCAAGGTACATTCAAAAACCATTACAATCTGATCAATACCAATAAAGTTTGTTATGATCTTTGCATGTTTGTCAAAGAATTGCAAAGCGCGGAAGCTTGCTTTACAACATTGGCTTGAGGCGGTAAGTTTAATTCGACATTATTATTTACTCATAATGCTCTCGTTTCTTCCTGTAGATTTTGTTAATTATTCCAATAAATTCGAATAATGTTTGTTATGATGTTTGCAGGTTTGTCAAAGAAGTGCAAAGCGCGAAAGCTTGCTTTACAGCATTGGCTTGATGCGATTAGTTTAATTCGACATTATTATTTACTCATAATGCTTTCTTTACTTCCTATAGATTTTGTTTATTGTGCATTTATCAAACTAAGGTATACTCGCTAAATGAAAGAAAAAGTAAGCCAATAGTCATTCGGGGAAAGAAGAAAATGGCATATTGACATTTTTTTTTTTTTTGTAAAGAGTAACCCCGGTAAAGTATATTAATCATGGAAAAGTTTAGTACAATGAAATGTGGCTGAAATACCACATTAACCTCAAGCAAACGTTTGAACGACCACTAAATCGTTTGTGGTATATTGACATTCATCTTCCTCTCGAAGGGCTTTATGTTGTATATCTGAGCGAGCACAAACTAAGGTATCTTCGCCAAATGAAAGAAAGAGTAAGCCAATAGTATCCCGGTGAAAGAAGAAAATGGCACAATTACATTCATCTTCTTCTCGAAGGGATTTTAGAACATGGGCTACAATGAAGATGTCAAAAACAGGACACACTGACAAGGTTCATTCAAAACCGTTACAATCCAATCAATACGAATAAAGTTTGTTATGATCCTTGCAGGTTTTTTAAAGAGCTGCAAAGTGCGGGAGCTTGGTTACAACATTGGCTTGAGTCTGTAAGTTTTAGACATTATTATTTACTCATAATGCTCTTCTTTTTTGACACAATGTATTTAAAATGTATCTTATTTGTCACAAATTCTAGGTTTGTGTGGCAAACTTTTTTTTTGCAAATTCATGTACCAAACTTTCAAATTTCGTCACTCTCGTGTACTTTCGGACCATTTTACCCTTCAATTTGTTAAGACTCCTTTTATCGGGAAGGGGTAAAATGGTCTGAAAATACACCAGAGTGACGAAATTAAAAAGTTTAGTACATGAATTTGCAAAACAAAAAGTTTGTTACACAAACCTGAAATTTGTAACAAGTAAGATAAATTTCAAATACATTAACCCTTTTTTTTCCCTATAGATTTTGTTAATTGTACATTTGTTAATTATAGAGATTGATCCAATACATCGTTATTGTCATAATCTTTGCTTTTACTACTTAAAGTAGCTGCACTCCGAAACCAAATAACATTCCTTCTTATTGTCACAAAGCTTACATCTTTTACAAGAATATATTTTAACTTTGATATTACCAACATAGTTTATTTCAATTTATTTGTAGTTAAATTTGTTTATTAATGTCATTGTTGATTAACAACATATGTATTTCTATTAAGGTAGAGAAAATATCAAACAAGGTGATCGGCAATGACGGGAGAACAAGTTGTTCATAAAGAAAAACCGGTTGCGGAATAAAAGACGAAAGAATGGCGGAAAATGAGGATAAACGTAACAACGAATAATACAAGGATTGATCGTACATGAGAGGCGTAGATTTTGACTCAGCTTTATGGTATTATTTGCTCGGCCATACATCCTTTTGAGAATCAGATCAGACCTAAATTATATATATATTTTTTTGTTTACATTAGTTGTATGAAATCTCATCTGTAAAACAAATTAACATAGTATTACCTATTTTATCTTTTAAGGATTGTTAATTAAAATGATGCAGTTAAAGTAAACAAATGGACTTATGAATTAAAACTGAGGACAAAAACGAATGCGGGGACGATTTATGGGTATATAAAATATCAAACAATATGAGTCAATTACAGAAGAACAAGTACTTAAAAAAAAAAAAAAAAAAAAAAAAAAAAAAAAAAAAAACTATGAAAAAAGAAAAGAGCCAATATCAGATAGAGAAAAGTTCAATGTAGATCTAGTATTCTCTAAAGACTCAATAAACCAATCATGACCATTCATTTATTAATCAAAACAAAAAAAAAATAAAATTTCACTCTTTTTTTTTTTTAAATTAAATTATCTCGCAAACCGTTAATCGTTATGCAAAACGAATCGTACCATCACAACAAGAATTGAATCATTTTTCCAGACGTAAACTGAGAAATAGGATCGAGTACTTCGAGCTTGATTGAGCTTGGTTAAAACGAGAACCTCTGTATGCTATACAAGCGTTTATGCGGAAACTAAACAGCAAGTATAATAAAGAAGAAAACTCTAAAGGACAATGATCCTCTATGGATCAGACTATGAACTAAGAATTGTGATATTGAATATTGAAAACGTTAAAGGCGTACATAAACTCATAGACGGGTTTATCTTTTATACTAACAAGATGACCTAACCCTAACCCGTTCTACAAGAAAACGTGTGAAGAGATAAACGAGATCTCTACTAAAAATAAATCTTAACAAACATTCTAAATATACGGATAACAAACAATACTATCCGCAGTAACAAACACCATCGGCAGAAACAAGATAACACTGTCGGCAGCAATGAGCTTGCAGCAGGAACCAAAGCTATCGGCAGGAACCAGCTTAACACTATCGGCAGCAACAATGAAACTCTTATTTCCCAGAGATCCTAACAATCCTCCCCTAATCTTGAGGTTGACTAGGTTAACCTGCAAGATTCCAATGTGATAAAGCTTTGAACTTCTCAGGCTTGAGGACTGCGACTTAGCAGCAGCAATAAGTAGTAACCAGCAGCAACATCCATAACTTGCAAGATTCCAACTTCTATAGCATCCAGCAGCAACTTCAATAGTTCAGCAGGAATAGGAAATCTTCTTCAAAACATGTATACTGGTCACCATAACATTCACTTGAACTTGGCTGCTACTTATGACAATATGTACATCAAATCACTTAAGTTTCATACTATTCTCATCACATCCAGGTGTGTTAACTCCTGTGAGAGGTGAATCATTGAAAATTAATGGATTTGATGTCTCGTTACCAATAGCCATCACTACTGGAGTAGCCAATGTTTAGATGTGTTAGATCATGGTACATTGATAACCATCTGATTTAGTAGCAAATCAGCAACTATAAACGGATTTGACTTGTCTTTACCTGTAGCCGTTTGCTCAGGACTAGCCAATTCTTTGGTTTCAACTGAACCTTGGTGAATTGAATACCAAATATGGATACCAAATGTCTTTACCACAAACCATACTTTTGTGGACTAGCCAATCCTTTGGATCCCATAAAGGTTACATCCATGGTGAATTGAGAACCATTTTCAACTCTCAGGAATGAACCATGGGTGAGTTGAAGTACCCTATAGCTTTGAGCAAGCTATTACAGCTATCAACGGATTTGATAATCACACCAGAGCCGTACCCTCATGGTGAGTCAACTCTTTCTTGTCTGCAAGACATGGTGAGTTGAGTACCATTTATGGTGAAGGTGTAAACACCAACACTGTACCTGCAAGGTGTTGCTCAAAACCAACTTATTAGCACACAATATACAAGATATATATATATATATATATATATATATATATATATATATATATATATATATATATATATATATATATATATATATATTTTTTTTAATTTTTTTTTAACTAAGAAAAACAAATCAGAAACACACCAAAAGAAAAGAAAAAAAATAAGAAAAGAAACCAAAAGAAAGAAAGATAGAAAAATATACAACAACAACAACAAGAACAATCCTCCCCTTGAGCTTCAATCCTCCCCTTAATCTGCAATCCTCCCCTTAAGCTGATGATCCCTTAGCTGCAAGTTGATCCTTGATGAATTTAACCAATTGTTCAGCAGTGGTTAAATCATTTCCAATTGTATGCTTGGGAACTCTGACCTTCTGTGTTAGCATTCTCTTCAACACACCCTCAGATAAAGGATAAGAGATATCCACAAACATAGTCAGGAACTTGCCAGAGATGAGTTCCACAACATGAACATTGGAAGAAGGATATAATCTCCAAGAAAAGACTCTCCAGGATGATTGATTACCCCACACCAATTTAAGCTTGTCTCCTTCCAATGTATTCATCAAGACTTGTAAATCTCCCCAAAGCAGTAGGCCAATTCCAGTAGGAGTATGAGTTTGATAGTGATTATCCACTATCTTGTAAAGATGCTCCAAATCTTTCCTTTCAACTTTATTCAAGATCTCCCTCAGAAAAGTAAAGAATTTGACTGTCCCATTAAGAGAAAACCAAACATTGACTTCACCATCAGAAGTAGACCTAATCTCCCAGTGAGCAATATGACCCCAAGAGTGAATGGAATCACCTTCTGAATCACTATCTGAGTCAATCCTAATCAAATCTTGATCATCCACTTCAGAAATATCCATAGAAGAAGAATGATGAGAGAGACTCTTATGCCTTGTTCTTAACCCATATTGCAGGATAGGAACTGAGTGAGATGGTGCAGCAGAAACAGAGACATGATCAGCAGGAATACCAGCAGAAACAGGAACTTCTTGTGATGCATCAGATGCATCTACATTAAGACTTGATGTACCAGACAATGTCTCTCCAGTCTTCATTTTCTTTGCACTATCAGATTCTAAAGGTGAAGAAGCTCTTTTCTTCTTTTGTGGAATGTCTGTCAGTAATGAAGAATTTATCCTTGCATAGGTATCAAGGAACAACTTTTGGATCGCAGCATCAGTCCACCCTTTGAACTCATTCAGCTTATAGTTAGCTTCATTCTTCAGATATACCTTCATAAAATGGATGTTATCGTTGTTTGTAGGCATTTTAAATCTTGACCTTTGTCTTTCACTGATCCTCTGCATCAAGTCATTCCAAGTGGCTACATTATGTTTCTTTAAGATAAAAGCCTTGAGCAGATCCGACCTTACATCTGAATCCAACTCTGAATGTTGAAGAACCATAAAGCCATGAGCTCGAATAATCATGTCAGTATTCAACAAGTATTCAACTTGCTCACTGAACTCTTCTGAAGTAGTCTCAGCTATATCCCTCTCATCTACAGATAATTTCCTTGCAAGCTCCTCATCTTGAGCAACCTGAGCTAATCTAGCTTCTTCAGCAGCAATTTCCTGTTCATGCACCTTTTCAGCTATCTCTTCATCATTTTCAGTTGCTTCAGAAGGAATGATATTACTATCAGCAGCAACAGATGAACTACCAACAGTAGTAACAGGAACCTTAGACTCAGAAGAAATACTATCAACATCAGCAGGAACAACAGAGTCATCAGCAGCAATGGTCCTTGTTTCAGTGGAGACCTGAGCTTGAGTAGTGATGGTGTGCTCAGAAGTGGTAGGTACTTCAGTATTTGCACCATTAAGAGAAACAGATGCTAGCACATTAAGCCCATCAAATATCATATCATCCTGATCTTCCTCAGACTCAGAAAGAATAACCCTTCTTTTCTTTTGCACATGACTAGCCTCCAATATGCTGATCCTTTCATTTAGTTCTTGGACAGTTCTACTAAAAGCTTCATTAGAATCCCTGAGCTCCTTTTCCAAATTCTCCACTTTCTCACTAAAAATCCTTTTTGTCTCATTAAGTTCTGACTCCAATGCCTCAATTTTCTTCACAGATCTGTCAAGTAACTGGGACATAGAGGTGAGATCAACAGCATCCTCAGCTCCACCAGCAGGAATACCTGAGGCATTAGGAGCTTCATTGGCTCTGGGTGGAGAAACATTAAATCCTTCCCCTGCATTGGTGTCATAACTAAAGGGCTGCCTAGTAGGACTAGGAGATGAAAGCCTTGAAGAAGAAGGTAAATCCACAGAAGCTGTTGGCTGAACACTGGGTGTTTCAACTGTGATGGTCTGTTCATTGAGCTCATCAGGATCATTAGATTCAGGAGTAGGTGTCACTGGTCTAGGTGATGGTGGTAATGGATCATCAGCAGCAACTGATGCAGATGCATCAGCAGCAACTGAAGGCCCTTCATCAGCTGCATTGGGTGATGGTGGGATACTGACATTATCAGCAAGATCTGGGTTGTCAGCAGGATCAGGGTTGTGTAACATAGGAGGCAACAAAGGTAAATGTTGGCCAGTAAAGTTCATCTTCATCAAGGCAAACATTTTGGCAGTCAACCGATTTACAATCTTAGGGGATGTATTAATGGTCTGTACACCTAAGATGATTTGAAGAAATCTAGGGTACATCAAAAAGCTGTTTTTACCATTACTGATATTCTCAATCATTCCCTCAAAAATATATTTTGCCCAATTAAAGATCCTACCCTGAGATAAACAAACTAGACCAGATGCAATAGGACTTGGACATTGATCCCAACCACCTGTCTTAACACTAAGACACTGGAGTAAAGTATGAATCAGAAATCTCCATTGAGGAGACAACTTACTTTTCAAGAAAGTACAACTACCAGTAACAGGATAACCTATAGCTGCCATACCATCAGTAATATCTTGCCTTGAAAGATCATATTCCCCTTGCTCCTCAGGAAATTGAAGCTGTACCCGAATCAACTCCTCAGTAATAATCACTTCTCGATTATCAATGGTAGCAACAATATCATCTTCCCTTCCTACAATGTGTCTTACCTTAGCTGTTCCCCAAAACTGTTTGACCAATGAATCATACACCGTCACTGGGCAATAAGTGAGGGCATAACGAATAGATGACCCACGAAGAAATGCTAGAACCTCATCATAACCAACACTTCTTGAAGAAGACTCCAAATAAGCAACCTTGTTATGATCATCCTTGTAACGAAGAGTTGTCATTGTGTTGAAGGAATGATTTAGGGTTTGAAATGGGAAAATTAGGGTTCGATAGGTTTTTGAGAATTTGAGATGAGAGAAGTGCAATTATACGTTGTGTTGCCAAAAATATCACTTTAAATTGTTGCAATTCTTTGCATGTAACATTGACCAATTAACTTAAGAAGGTTTGACCAATCGGCAGCAATATTTGGTCAATCGGCAGCAATAAGATCTTTGACCATTCGGCAGTAATGAGTTGGTTTGACCGCAGTCAACCTTCCGAACTTAGACATTAAGAACAACTTACCCGAATTAAATCACAATACCAACCACCAATAAATTCGCACTAATCTCCATATCATTATATAACCCTCAAATCACATAACTTTATCATCACAAATCAAACAAAAAAATCTTCAAAATCATGAGTTCATCTAAACAGCCAGTTATAGAAATCTCATCAGATTCTTCCTCATCCAGTGATTCAGGGTGGACCAACTACTTCCCCAAAACAGCATCATCCTCTAAAAACAAAGGTAAGGCCAAGGTTGAGGAGGATTCATCTGATCCTCTTCCATCTACCCCTTCTTCATTTGAGTACTTTAGCTCTGATGATGAAAATTCATCAGAGTTGAAGTCCTTGGTTTATTGTCAGGGTGAATGGGAGACATTCCCTCCCAATTTTCCCCTTACTGATGAGGATAGAGAACAGATGAAGAGAACAGTGGCTCTGCTTACTGAAGAGATGGAGAGAACAACTGCTGCCTTCTATAAAGTACCGGTACCAAAAGGCAAGGCTAATCTTCAAGAAGGCTCTAGCCGAGAGAAACCAAACCCTCGAAGTCGAAACAATCGACAACGTAAAGGCCAAGATCCAAGACAAAGGAAGAATCCCATCAGACCAACTCCCAAACCAACCCAGCCAGCTCCACAATCAAGCAACCCTATTCCACAACCAAGTCATCCAACTGCAAGGACACGCTCCAGAACACATCAAAGGCCAACTACCTCAAGCTCTTCAATTCCATCCCCTGAACCAAGACAGCCACTTCCAGTGATATTGGCACTTCCAGTCCCCCATGTTTATGAAGAGATCTGTCGCCAGAGAGGAAGGAGGTTCATGCCAGATAATATGGGTAAGGGTAAAGAGAAGATGGAATAGGTGGTAGGGATTAGGTAGATTGATGTTAGAAGGTTGGTATGATGTTTTGAATGATGTTGATAAGTAGCTTTTGAACCTTGTAACTGAATGTACTTATCTTTCTCATGATGAATCAAAATCATTGTCTTAAGATTAAATTCCAAGCATTGAGATATGGAGAGCTGCAAAACAAAGTTAACTAACAAAAGACACTGAAAAACCTGCAAAACAAAATTAGAGAAACACAAGCATAATCATGAATGAAAAACAAGACAAAAATACAAGCATTAGCCTCCCCTTAGGCTAATGACACCCTTCAAACCAGCAAACATAATTACAACAACATGATTATCCAAACAGGACAATTACCAAGGATACCATGGAGAATAAGCCATTCCCCCTCCAAAGATTTGATTAGAATAGGCATGCCTGAAATCCCTCTGAAAATATGAAGAGGTACCAGCAGGAATGGTTCCCTGAGTATCAGCAGAAACAGAGGTAACAGCAGGAACAGGTCTATCAGCAGGAAAGGGAGTCCTATAAAGGTTCATTCCTGCTGCTTGTGGAACATATGGTGGTATGTGTTTAACATTTTTCCACAATGATCTGGCCTGTTGCTTCCCACCATTCATTCTTTTCTCATGATAATCACAGTCTTTAATGAGATGATATTGACTACCACACACAAAACATGTCTTCTTCCTAGCAGCCTTGTTTTTACTACAACTTTTCTTAATATGGAAACCATTATCACTAGTGGAACTAGAGACCCAGTTGTTTTTAAAAGAATTAATTGAACTGTTATCTGAAAAGGCTGATTTAGGAGCAGATTTACCATTAGTTGAACTTGAGGACTTATGATATTTGGGTGTGGTTGACTTTTCACTTGAGTCACATGAAACAAAGTCTTTAGACTCTGCTTCTGAGGACTTGTCACTAGTGGGACAAGAGACACAATCATTAGGTTCAGGTAAATCTTTTGACTTTTTACCATAAACCATTTGTGACTCATTGGAGTCAATGTCAGAGAGAGAGTGGACAGGGGCAGGCTTAAAGACTCCTCTGATAGGTGGAGGAACAACATTCATTCCTCCTTCTTTCACATACTTAACAGGTATTTGGTAGTCTACAGGTTCAGGATTAAAAACACTGTACTCATTAGGATCATAAAATTGATTTGGCCCTATCAGGTTACCTTAACCTAAACCTCTTTTAGTTTTTGTAGACATAGAACTATCGACTAGCTTGTTTAGGTTTTTAGATGAATCTTTCCATTTATCAAACCTAGCCAAGGCATTATCTAGTTTAGATTGCAAATCCTGTTTCTCTAACACCACCTTAGCTTTTTGAGACTCAGTATGTTTAAGCTCATTAGTGGTGTTTTTCAAGTCCCTCTCTAAAACTCTTATCTTTTCCTCATAAGCTAACTGATTCTTTTGAAACCAAACTTTTTGCTTTTCTAATGTTTTAACTGCCTTATCATAAGCTTGTACCTTAATAAAGTATTCATTATACTTAGACTTCATGTCATCATATTCATTAATAAGAGTTGAGTATAATTCTTGACAGGCAGGATTACATCTTTGTACCTGAGACGGGAATCCCAACAGAGCATATTCTTCCACATTATCTTTTGTTTTATAGGATTCACCTTTATCAGTCAGCTTTTCCATAGACTTATTTTGGAACAAACTCCTAATCTTCATTGCACACATTTCAAATCTATCACCTGACAGCAGCGACATTGTGAAAAGATTCAAGAAATACAACTTAACAATGTTTCCTTCTTTATCAGAGATCCTTACCAGGCTCTGATACCACTTGTAGGATCGAGTACTTCGAGCTTGATTGAGCTTGGTTAAAACGAGAACCTCTGTATGCTATACAAGCGTTTATGCGGAAACTAAACAGCAAGTATAATAAAGAAGAAAACTCTAAAGGACAATGATCCTCTATGGATCAGACTATGAACTAAGAATTGTGATATTGAATATTGAAAACGTTAAAGGCGTACATAAACTCATAGACGGGTTTATCTTTTATACTAACAAGATGACCTAACCCTAACCCGTTCTACAAGAAAACGTGTGAAGAGATAAACGAGATCTCTACTAAAAATAAATCTTAACAAACATTCTAAATATACGGATAACAAACAATACTATCCGCAGTAACAAACACCATCGGCAGAAACAAGATAACACTGTCGGCAGCAATGAGCTTGCAGCAGGAACCAAAGCTATCGGCAGGAACCAGCTTAACACTATCGGCAGCAACAATGAAACTCTTATTTCCCATAGATCCTAACAAAAACGATAAAAAAAAAATCGTCGAAAGTATATTAAAGTGCTCGTCTACTGAAAGATAAAAAATACTTGTTGCAATGGTGTATTTTTTTCATTTGACGATTTACTGTTTGCATTATATTTTATTGTTTAAAAATAGGTGTAAAGTGGATTTATTTATTTATTTATTTTAATGAAAGAATGAGTGACTAGGATTGGTTTATTAGATCTTTAGATAATTTTGGTTTCAACTCAGATCGGATATGTTTTATTTTAAATTTACTAAATTTACTTTGGCTACTAGTAGTGGATCGATCTCCATGATCGGTTGTGGTCGGTCGAGGCTAATGTGGTGGTTTGGTCGTCGGTCGGTCGAGGAACGCAGAAATCCCAACTTGGTCGAATATACGACCGAGTTTTATACACAATTACCTTTTTTTTTTTTTTTTTTTTTTTTTTTTTTTTTTTTTTTTTCATTTACATAAAATAAAATAAAAACAACATAATATTACTCACACTCTGCTTAAAATTCAAATTAAAGGGTATAGTACGAACGGGAGGATTTAAAATTCAAATTCAAATTCAATTTTAAATTCAAAAATTTCCCTATATACCCACACTCTGCTTTGTTTCTCACATACACAACTCACACACACACACACACACAACTTCTTAGCACAGATTCTCAAAAATGTCTCAACAAAACTTCTCCCAACAATTTCCCGACGTTCAAAACTTCTCCCAACAATTTCCCAGCGATATGGTTAACACTCCGCCAACAGATATCTTTCCGGTATTTGCAACGGAAGAGGAACCGGTTGTGGAACACGAAGCCAATCCGTTTCAACTTACCGAGGAACAACTACAACTACAACTACTTGAGCAGGATGAACAAGTATTGAGAGAAATAGAAGAAAACGAAGCAAGAGAGGAAGCTGCTCGTAGGGAGCAGGAAGCAAGGGAAGCAGAATACCGCAAGAATAACTTGTTTGACATCTTGTATAAAGAGAGCGAGATTGCATAGGGTTTTGAAGAATTATATGATGAGGGTTATAACTCAGGCTTTTCATTATAATTTGCATTTGCGTTTTTATTTCAGTATCGTAGTTTGTATTAATCTGTAATTCGTATTTTCGATGCAATATTTAATTTATGTAATATTTTTATTATTAATGAAGTTTAAATTTGTTGTTTAAAATATTTGAATTAAAAAAAAAATAAATAAAATTTACTTGGTCGCCACTGTGGTAACTTAGTCGTCGTCAGGTCATCGGAGAGAGAATGCTGAAGTGCCATGGTCGAGTGCGGTCACCACTGCTAGTAGCCTTTCAACATTTTCATGTAAATAATCATTCATATATATATATATATATATATATATATATATATATATATATATATATATTTCTTTATTTCCATGTTATCCAGTATTACAAGTATTTTATACATCTAAAACATATGGTTCAACAAATTAAGTGTGAGAAATGTAGCTGTAAGAGAGAATTGCGACAACTATTTAGTAAAATGGATATTTAAAAACCACTAAAGCCTTTGCGGCAGAGTTTGATTGGATGTCTAAAGACACAAGCTAATTTTTTACATAACATTATTCTTTTCAAACAATAAAATGAAGTTACCTCACCTATCGGGCGAGTCTTGTCAAACAATACAATAGAGCTAGCCCACCCATTTATCGAGGCATGAAATCTAGTATACTACTATACACTAGCATATACTACATTGAGTTCGAATGTAATTTGTACATACATCTGACTGCAATGTTCGATGGCCTATTGTGATCGCCTATTATGATCCCCATTTTTACAAATTTAAGTATATGTATGTATGTGTTATTTATTAGTGTAGTGTATTATCTCAGCCCATGTTATTAGTGTAGTGTATTATCTCAGCCCATGTTGTACTCATTGTAGGGCTCGGCCCATTCCAGGAAACCCTAGGATGTATTGTGTATATATATATGCTTGTATGTTTCAATGATAATGATCACATTCCAAACCTTCCATACTCTCTAATATGGTATCAGAGAATTTATTCTGATAATCATAACAAATCCCTCAAATCTCTCTCAATCACACGCTCCTCCCTAAAATCTCTCTCAATCCCTCCCTTCTATACACAGAAAAACAACAACCTGATCTTATGGCTGCCGATGACACCAATCTACCAAAACCCCACACTCCAAATGAAAAACCCTTTGGCATCACTAATATCAAAACATACATTCCCCTCGTCCTTGATCTCAACGAGTTGAACTACGACTCGTGGAGTGAACTTTTCACCCTCCACTGCAACAGTTTTGGAGTGCTCAACATCATCGATGGGACATCATCTAGTGACGATCGAGCCACTGAAGAGTGGAGCAAACTCGATTCACTGGTCAAGTTGTGGATCTTTGGAACCATAAGCAAGCCTCTTCTCCAACGTGTGCTGAAGAAGAACGTGACTGCTAATGACGTCTGGAAGAATCTCAAGGCGATCTTCCATGACAACAAGACTGCTCGTGCTATGCAACTTGATACCGAGCTTCGAACCATCGAACTTGGATCACTCTCCATCACTGACTATTGTCACAAGATTTCTCGCATTGCGGACCTGTTGGCTAATATCGACTCACCCGTCGATGAGAAAAACCTTGTTACTTATGCCATTAACGGCCTAAGTGACAAGTATGAAGGCGTAGCAGGTATCATACGTCACCGAGACCCACCTCCAACCTTTGCTCAGACACAATCCATGCTACTACTGGAAGAAAGTCGTCTCGCACGCAAGTCTAACCGTCAATCTGCTCGCGACTCATCTATGTCTTCTGTTTTTATTGCAACAAACAACAACAGCCGTCCCAACACCAATGGTCCTGAACTTTGTCGCAACTTCCAGCGTGGCTCGTGTACCTATGGTGAGCGGTATAAGTATGCTCACTCTAACCCCAATGGTGCTCGAAATGGGAACAATAACACCCGCGGTTCTACCGTTCAATGGAGTAATACCACTGGTCGTGCCTTACAAGGACCTGGTCATCGAATAACTATAGTTCCCACTCGACCAAATACAATGACTTATGCTCCTGCGCCTGGTACTGCTGCAAACCCACGTGCCACTACTGTTGGGTCAAGAGGCGTCTTAGGCCCAGCACCTGGACAGGCTCATGTTGTTCAACCCACTGGTCCACCTAATTCACATACTCCTGCTGTCTTTGGCCCATCAGGCCCAGCTACTTACAATACAGGACAGTTACTTTGGGGACCTCAGGTTGTGTATGGACCATATGTTGATCAAGCGACTTCTCTTCCTCAAGCCTTCAATGCTATGAGTGTTCAGGACTATGGTGACTGCGGCTGGTACATGGATACCGGTGCCACATCACATCTTGCTTCGGACGTAGGTAAACTCACCTCTATTTCTAATAACAGCAGTATATCGTCTATATTAGTTGGTAACGGTAATTCTATTCCCGTCATTAACTCTGGCCATAGCATGTTGTCCACCTTAAATAGACCCCTCCACTTACATAACGTACTTGTCACACCCAACATAATTAAAAACCTAATATCCATTCGCCAATTTACACGTGATAATACATGCTCTATTGAATTTGATCATTTTGGTTTTTCTGTGAAGGACCTTCGGACCCACCACCTGCTCCTCCGATGTAATAGCAACGGAGACCTATACCCAGTCTTGCCTCCTACCAAATCACCCACTGCTCTCGTGTCAACCAATCAATCTACGTGGCATCAACGACTCGGTCACCCGGGAAATGAAGTGTTACGTTATTTAGTTTCCAATAAAATGATTGATTGTAATAAAACAAAGCCTACTACTTTGTGCAATGCTTGTCAATTAGGCAAGCATATTAGGTTGCCTTTTTCTATTTCTGAGTCTCGTGTTGAGAACATGTTTGATATTGTGCACTCGGATCTTTGGACCTCTCCGATCCCGAGTGAAAGTGGTTTTAAATATTACGTACTGTTCTTAGACCACTTCTCACATTTTTTATGGGTTTATCCCTTGCGTAACAAAAGTGATGTGTTTGATAAGTTTTTACAATTCCGCATGTATGTTCAAACACAATTCAAAACCGAAATAAAAACCTTCCAATGTGACCATGGCGGCGAATTCGATAATCTCCAATTTCATTCCCTCTTTGACAAACATGACATCCTTTTTCGATTCTCTTGTCCTAAAACTTCTCAACAAAACGGTAAATCGGAACGAATGATTCGTACCATTAACAATCTAATTAGAACCCTACTTTTTCAAGCTAACCTTCCACCACAATTTTGGGTTGAAGCACTCCACATGGCCACTCATTTACTTAACATTTTGCCTTCATCCGCCATTAAAAATGAGATCCCTTTTACTAAAATATTTAACAAACAACCCTCCTACCATCACCTTCGCATATTTGGGTGCTTATGTTACCCACACCTACACACCTCACATAAACTAGAACCTCGCTCTACTCGTTGCATTTTTCTAGGTTACCCATCCCATCACCAAGGCTTTAGATGCCTCGACCTCAACACCAACAAAGTTATTATATCACGCCACGTCAACTTTGAAGAACATGTTTTTCCATACCAATCACCTACGAATCAACAACCCGACTCATACCAATTCCTAGACACATATGATGAACCATCACCCATGGCCCTTCGACTATTAACAACACCATCCAATATACCAGAACCCACATCACCCACTCAACAATCTGTTGAGACAACCCAACATAACAGCCCGGTTGTGACTACACCATCTGCTTCAATTCCTACACCTCACACCTCTACTTATCCCACCCATACTACTTCAACCCAACCTGATCCAATAACCTCTCCAGCCTCCCTTACGTCTCCCACAGCCCAAACCAGCCCAGTCCAACTTAACCACCCCATACGAACATCCCCAAACCCACCATCTCAAAACACACAAGCAACAACCACCTCCTAACAATTGCCCAATCCCGCACCGTCCAAATCTCACCCCATGGTCACTAGATCACAGGTTGGCACCGTTAAGACAAACCCCAAAATTTTCACTCCATATCACCACACCATCATCCATTCCTCGCTCTCACATACACGCCCTTCGTGACCCAAATTGGCAACATGCTATGCTAGACGAATATAATGCTCTTATTACTAATGGAACGTGGGTCCTTGTTCCCCGACCCCAAAATGTAAACGTGGTTCGGTCTATGTGGTTATTTAAACACAAATTTCATGCAGATGGTTCTCTTAGCAGGTATAAGGCACGCCTTGTTGCCAATGGTCGTAGTCAGCAAGAGGGGATAGATTGTGACGAGACATTTAGCCTGGTTGTCAAACCGGCTACCATTTGTACGGTTCTTAGCCTTGCAGTTTCTCGTGCATGGCCTATACATCAGTTAGACGTGAAGAACGCATTCCTCCATGGTCATCTCTCAGAGACGGTTTACATGCATCAGCCCCTTGGTTTTCTTGATCCTGCTCACCCTGATTATGTTTGTCTTCTGCAGAAATCACTCTATGGCCTCAAACAGGCACCTCGGGCATGGTTTCAGAGATTTTCTAGTTACGCCACCCGCGTTGGTTTTCATCACAGCAAGAGTGATTCTTCTCTATTTGTCTTTCAAAAGGGTACTGAGATAGCATATTTACTACTGTATGTCGATGACATTATTTTGACAGCTTCATCATCATCTCTTCTACAGAGCATTATCACATCTCTTCACAGTGAGTTTGCCATGACTGACCTTGGCCCGCTCAACTATTTTCTTGGCATCTCTGCTCAGCGTACGTCGTCTGGTTTGTTTCTTTCTCAAAGCAAGTATGCCACTGAAATACTTGAGCGTGCTCACATGCTCAACTGCAACCCGTGCAAGACTCCAGTTGACACTGAATCCAAGCTTGGACCCGATGGTAACCCGGTTGATGACCCAACATTATATCGCAGTTTAGCTGGTGCTCTTCAGTATCTTACATTCACACGCCCTGATCTCTCATATGCTGTGCAGCAAATCTGTCTATTTATGCATGACCCTCGGGAGCCTCATTTTACAGCTCTCAAGCGCATCTTGCGTTATGTTCGTGGCACCCTTGATCATGGCCTTCAACTATATGCATCTCCGGCCTCTCAACTTACAGCTTACTCTGACGCTGACTGGGCCGGATGTCCCACCACTCGGAGATCCACTTCGGGTTATTGTGTTTTTCTCGGAGACAACCTTATTACTTGGTCATCTAAGAGGCAACATGTTATTTCGCGCTCTAGTGCTGAAGCAGAATATCGTGGTGTCGATAATGCTGTTGCCGAAACTGCATGGGTTCGGAACCTTCTTCGCGAGCTGCTTGTACCATTGCGTACTGCTACACTTGTATATTGTGATAATGTCAGTGCTGTCTATCTGTCTACCAACCCAGTCCAGCATCAACGCACGAAACACATTGAGATTGACATCCACTTTGTTCGTGACTTTGTTGCCACTGGACATGTTCGTGTTCTTCATGTGCCTTCGAGATACCAGTATGCTGATATCTTCACCAAAGGACTTCCATCTCCATTGTTTGCCGAGTTTCGCTCCAGTTTGAGCGTTTGACCAACTCCCGCTCCAACTGCGAGGGCGTATTAGTGTAGTGTATTATCTCAGCCCATGTTATTAGTGTAGTGTATTATCTCAGCCCATGTTGTACTCATTGTAGGGCTCGGCCCATTCCAGGAAACCCTAGGATGTATTGTGTATATATATGCTTGTATGTTTCAATGATAATGATCACATTCCAAACCTTCCATACTCTCTAATATTATTTTATTTTATTTTATTTTAATTTTTTCGCTATCC
>CP139503.1:167945434-168030495 GCA_021014915.2 Artemisia tridentata subsp. tridentata
TCCTCACCAGAGCGAGCTGTGTATACCGTCTTTAATCTTCTAACACATAGCGGAGAATGTAGGATAGACTGTAGACTCGACCTTCTTCAAGATTGTCCATTTGGAGGAACAGAATACCAATCATCTTCATCTCACCAAATGCCTTCCAGTAACCTTACATATAACCCATCAACCCGCAATGTACACATGAGATGCTAACATCAAAGTAACAAGTTGAACCACTGATCATCTATAATATGTATCCTGAGATATTAAGCCCGATCACGTGAACCTGTTGTGCGTCCTTGATGTACACATTCTCTCTCCCCTGATGGTTACGATTAATCAGCCCATGACATAAAAGTGAAACGATAATACCAAGGTAACAAGTTGAACCACTGATCATCTATGATATGTATCCTTAGATATTAAGCCCGATCACGTGAACCTGCTGTGCGTCCTTGGTGTACACATTTCTCTCCCCTGATGGTTACGATTAATCGGAATCATCATCATGATGTGTACATGAAGCATTGACTAGAAACCCTTTGTTACTGATTGTACCAGCCCGTGAGAAGATGTCGATTAGCATTCCATGACCATGTTCTTCAACACCTTGATAGACGGAGGAAGATGTAGTGTTGGAGAAACATGGTTTGCATGACTCCTGAACTGACGTATTCAGGAGTCGTATGACCATTTCTCAATCATCAAACAACATGTAGATTATTCACCCTTTCCCCCCCTCAAAAATTGCATATGCCTGCCAACTGCAATTTTTGATGATTGAACGAGTGAATATGAATACCATCAACGGTAAGTAGCTCCACTTGACGATTCTTGAAGACTGACATGTTGAACAACCAGTGTAGAAATAATACGTGTTCCTATGAGATCTTATTATGCATCTCGTGGCTCTAGACTCAATTGTGCGTTTTGATTTGATGATCGGAGGCTGGAGAGGACTGCCACCTTTTCAATATCATCTAACTCGAAGTGAGAGAGATGATAGAAATGTATTGAACTCCGTGACAATTGAAACAAGAGTCCTTTGAGGGACCTTGAGTGGCTAGGGAGGGTTGTGCAGCGTATCACTGGGTCCATGATACTTTGTCTTCAATGTCAGCAATCAACCAAGTGATTCTGATAGCATATGAATTGACCCGGTTTCTGCCTAAAGTGTAAGGAGGGCTTCTTTCTTTCCACCCTTTATGTTTACATTTCTTTTTCGTTCTTCAACCCCTTCAGTGCTTACCGAGACTTCATTACTAGTACCTTGTTGGGTTTGTTCCAGTACTAGCTCCATCTCAGTCGGCACTCTTCCCTTATTCACACTTTTCTCCTTTTTAATCATACCTAAGGACTTCTACACTAACTAGTGGATTGTCCCTGGGTAGATCCCTCCGGTTCTGGCGGGATGGTGGGAACTTGTACCTAACCTTACCATCCTTATAAATCCAATACGTTAAATAAAATGGTCGGTCTTTGGTGTTCTTCCACAATTGCCATTAACCAAATCCTTGAAAAATCTCTCAAAGTGTTCATGATTATGAAACACATTTTGCTAACACTTTGAGAGTTTTATATTTTTCAAATGCTCCCCTTCAACATGTGCTCGGATGATTGTTTTATAAATTTGCACATGTTGGGTAGAGCTTGCACTTTTTGAATTGATCCACTTTCAGTGAACATGACCGATTCGAGACACACTTACATCACTAGTTAGACTAGCTTGAAATTATTACCCGGCCTGGTCAAGTCCACATAAAGTTTCTCGAAACGGTACACTCTACTCAGACACATCCTTTTCGAGACACGCTTACATCACTGGTTAGACCAGCTTGAAATTATTACCCGGCCAGGATGTGTCCTTTCGATCAATGACAGTATATGTTTCATCAATTCATTGGTGAAGTTTGAGTCACGATCTTATGCGATGCCAAATCCTATTTGTCCATTCGCTCCCCCTCAATATGTGCATCGATATACGAAAGAGTTTAGCACATATGGGAGAGCCTAACATTTAAGTCCAAAACATCACATTTTCATCAGGTTTCATATTTAAAATCACATTCTCTCCCCCGATCAAAAATTTCAAACCTTTTGAGATTTGTGATCCCAATTGATTTAAATAAGTTAGAAAACATGGGAGAAAATGTGTCCGATTTAATGTATTCTGATGATGGAACATACTATGTTCCCCCTTAATCTAAGAGGGAGATTCACTGCTTATTATGCACAAAGTGACTATTATGACACAAATGATATTGACCTTTTTGCACAGATGATGTGATCATCCGCTTCTCTGAGGGAGTCATTGGTCAACATCAATTATCCATCCACCAATAAATCTTCTCAAGTATTGTCGATCCCCACTTGGCGAGATCAGAGTAAGTACTGCTTTGTTGAAGTGAAGGTGGTGGAGGTGGTGAAGGTGTTGTTGTTGTTGTTGCTGCCGATGTTGTTTTCGTGGTGAATTCCGAGCCAATCAATAGAGTTTGAACATCTGATCAAATGGTTAGAGCTGGAACTTGCACATTCATATTGGCTATGGAATCTGCATAAGAGTATCAACACAGATATACATACATACAGATACACTATTCCTTAATAGCTACCACATAGCAGCTTGCCAACTCACAGTACCAACTTAATTTAATCAAACCACAATCAGGAAATTCATCAAACCACTATCTAGCATGAAGAGAAATTAGCAATCATGAACATGGCAATTCACACAGATTTCAATATTCAACTCAGGATCTTAGGAACATGGTTCTAACATGATAGTTGTATACCTAGGTGAATCCTGAGAACATATGCACAATATCAACAACAATTAAGCAGCAGTCGACCAACAAAAGTCAAACAACATTTGAAACTCATTCATTCAGATCATACAAATGCCAGCGGAGTATTCAAGAACATCAAACTCAATGGGGTTTCTAACTTCTTTTAGATTTTGAGTTTTAAAGTATTTAGGGGATTAAATGAGGATTCCAAAGTAACACAAATGAACCTTCTAGATACATAAAGCTAGGAAACTATAAGCAAATTGCACATAATGCCCTAAACTTTCTAGCAACTAACACATTTGGCCATTTGATATAAAGTTTAGCAATTTCCTCTTCAACTAATACTCCATTAACTACAAAACCTTTTCTAAGAGTTATGAGTTAACTAAGAAACCCGTTTGATGAAATAAAATTTGAAGTCACTCTCCCCCTCAATCAATGACCCGTATTCTAGTTAAAGATTTGTAGTCGTTGATTGAGTGACAAATTTTACGCACAATCCAAGTCTAAAAGAATTTCAGGCAACACATAACCACCAAGTGTCTCACAAATAATTTTCAGAAGAATCATAGAATGAAAACTATTTGCATACAAAGAAGATTTCTCTTCCTTTTCAAGAAATGATGCACTGAAACGTACATCAGATCGAAGAAACATGGATATAAAGTAATCCATGCCCAGGTGAACATCACCCAGTTAGAGGAACAACCGTCTTTTTGGCGACGTGCTTTCCCCATTTTTAAGCGCGGGTTGCTATCTAAAGTAATACCAAGCCATGAGACATGTTTTAACAATCCATTATAACTTCTGCTCGAGCTTCATTTAAAGTCCCGTGTCATTATTGAATGACATTTCTAAGACCGTAAATGTTATCGATAAACAGAAGACATGCCTAGATGAAACTATTTTTGGTATTTTCTAATTTTCTTATTTTTATGGTTTTTTGTTTTTAAGTTTCTCTATTTACAATTAGTTGGTTTTATATTTTCTATATACAGTTTGGTATAAGATATGTACAAAATATGTTACTCAGTTTAAGACGATGATGACATGAATACCAAAATGAGGATACGTTCAGCATGTGGTAGAAACCTGAGGTCAACTGTTAGGAATATAAATATTCAGATGAAGGCACGGTCACCCCGAGAGAAAACCTTTATCTATTAGATTCAAGTGTGTGAAATAATACAAGAGTTCCACCCTTCCCATGTGTGGGAAGGGTTTATATACTTACTACTATTGGTGCCCCTAGTGGGCTGTGGAGTGAGCTGACAGTAGGGAAAGCCCCGACCCACACCACAAATATAAATACGACTAAGTTAATACTAATATTACTAATAATACTAAACGAATATATATAAGCCTACGAGCTATATAAATGCTAATTAGATACTCGGGGTGACCGTGCCTTCATCTGAATATTTATATTCCTAACAGTTGACCTCAGGTTTCTACCACATGCTGAACGTATCCTCATTTTGGTATTCATGTCATCATCGTCTTAAACTGAGTAACATATTTTGTACATATCTTATACCAAACTGTATATAGAAAATATAAAACCAACTAATTGTAAATAGAGAAACTTAAAAACAAAAAACCATAAAAATCAGAAAATTAGAAAATACCAAAAATAGTTTCATCTAGGCATGTCTTCTGTTTATCGATAACATTTACGGTCTTAGAAATGTCATTCAATAATGACACGGGACTTTAAATGAAGCTCGAGCAGAAGTTATAATGGATTGTTAAAACATGTCTCATGGCTTGCTATTACTTTAGATAGCAACCCGCGCTTCAAAATAGGGAAAGCACGTCGCCAAAAAGACGGTTGTTCCTCTAACTGGGTGATGTTCACCTGGGCATGGATTACTTTATATCCATGTTTCTTCGATCTGATGTACGTTTCAGTGCATCATTTCTTGAAAAGGAAGAGAAATCTTCTTTGTATGCAAATAGTTTTCATTCTATGATTCTTCTGAAAATTATTTGTGAGACACTTGGTGGTTATGTGTTGCCTGAAATTCTTTTAGACTTGGATTGTGCGTAAAATTTGTCACTCAATCAACGACTACAAATCTTTAACTAGAATACGGGTCATTGATTGAGGGGGAGAGTGACTTCAAATTTTATTTCATCAAACGGGTTTCTTGATTAATTCATGACTCTTAGAAAAGGTTTTGCAGTTAATGGGGTATTAGTTGAAGAGGATATTGCTTAAATATATCAAATGACCAAGTGTGTTAGTTGCTAGAAAGTTAGGACATTATGTGAAAATTGCTTGTAGTATCCTAGCTTCATATAACTAGAAGGTTCATTTGTATCTCTTTGGAATCCTCGTTTAATCCCCTAGATACATTAAAACTCAAAATCTGAAAGAAGTTAGAAAACCCGATGTGTTTGATGTTCTTGAATGCTCCACTGACATTTGTATGAACTAAGTGAATGAGTTTCAAATGTTGTTTATCTCTGCTGCTTAATTGTTGTTGATATTGTGCATATGTTCTCAGGATTCGCTTAGGTAGATTGCTATTATGTTAGAATCATGTTCCTAAGATCCTGAATTAACTATTGAAATCTGTGTGAATTGCCATGTTCATGATTGCTAATTGCTCTTCATGCTAGATAGTGGTTTGACGTAGTTCCTGATTGGGGTTTGATTATAAGATGAACTTGGTATTATAATGTGGCAAGCTGCTGAAGGGTAGCTATTAAGGAATAGTGTATCTATGTGCATGTATATCTGTGTTGATATTCTAATGCAGATTCCATAGCCAAAATGAATGTGCTAGTTCCCATTCTAACCATTTAATCAGACGTTCAAACTCTATTGATTGGCTCGGAATTCACCTCAACAACAACGTCGGCAACAACAACAACAACACTTTCACCACCACCACCACCATCATTTCAACAAAGAAGTACTTACTCAGATCTCGCCAAGTGGGGATCGACAATACTTGAGAAGATTTGTTGGTGGATGGATAATCGATGTTGACCACTGACTCACTCAGAAAAGTGGGTGATTACATCATCTGCGCAAAAAGGTCAATATCATTTGTGTCATAAATATCTTGTGCATATAAAGCAGTGAATCTCCCACTTAGATTAAGGGGGAGCATAGTATGTTTCATCATCAGAATATATTAAATCGGACACATTTTCTCCCACATTTTCTAACTTATTTAAATCAATTGGGATCACAAATCTCAAAAGGTTTGAAATTTTTGATCGGGGGAGAGAATGTGATTTAAATATGAAACATGATGAAAATGTGATGTTTTGGAATTAAACGATAGCCTCTCCCATATGTGCTAAACTCTTTCGTATAACGATGCACATATTGAGGGGGAGCAAATGTACTAAAAGGATTTGGCATAGCATGAGATCGTGACTCAGACTTGACAAATGAATTGACGAAACATATACTGTCATGAATCGAAAGGACATATCCTGGCCGGGTAATAATTTCAAGCTAGTCTAACTAGTGATGTAAGCGTGTCTCGAAAAGGATGTGTCTGAGTAGAGTGTACCGTTTCGAGAAACTTTCTATGGACTTGACCAGGACGGGTAATAATTTCAAGCTGGTCTAACCAGTGATGTAAGCGTGTCTCGAATCGGTCATGTTCACTGAAAGTTGATCAATTTAAAAAGTGCGAGCTCTACCTAACATGTGCAAATTTATAAAACAATCAACCGAGCACATGTTGAGGGGGAGCATTTGAAAAATATAAAACTCTCAAGTGTTTGCAAAAATGTGTTTCAGAATCATGAACACTTTGAGAGATTTTTCAAAGATTTGGTTAGGCAATCGTGGAAGTACACCAAAGACCGACCATTTTAATTAATGCATGGAGTTATAAGGATGGTTAGGTTAGGCTCAAGTTCCCACGATCCCGCCAGAGCCGGAGGGATCTACCCAGGGACAATCCACTAGTTAGTGTAGAAGTCCTTAGGTATGATTAAAAAGGAGAAAAGTGTGATTAAGGGAAGAGTGCCGACTGAGATGGAGCTAGTACTAGAACAAACCCAACAAGGTACTAGTAATGAAGTCTCGGTAAGCACTGAAGGGGTTGAAGAATGAAAAAGAATTGTAAAGATAAAGGGTGAAAAGAAATAGCCCTCCTTACAACTTAGGCAGAAACCGGGTCAATACATATGCTGTCAGAATCACATAGTTGATTGCTGGCATTGAAGACAAAGTATCATGGACCCAGTGATACGCTGCACAACCCTCCCTAGCCACTCAAGGTCCCTCAAAGGATTCTTGTTTCAATTGTCACGGAGTTCAATACATTCCTATCGTCTCTCTCACTCCGAGTTAGATGATATTGAAAAGGTGGCAGTCCTCTCCAGCCTCCGATCACCAAATCAAAACGCACATTTGAGTCTAGAGCCACGAGATGCATAATAAGATCTCATAGGGACACGAATTACTTCTACACTGGGTGTTCAACATTAAGGACACCAGTTGTAAACTTAAGAGTCCTACGCAGATCTTAGCAATCTGCCAGAACATTTATGAGGGAATTTACAAATGTAATTCTCAATGATTGAATGGAAATTCCTGCCAGGGTCAACATCAAGCAGCCCTGAAAGCAGGTCACTTCGGTAATTCTTTATGGATTACGCTTAGTGGTCACGACGGTTTCTAACGATCTACAGTCGTGGAGTGATCTCCAGCGACTCACCTAATCGTTGATGTGCTACGGTTCGATCTTAAAAAGCCCTCTATGGGTTTTCGATTAGGAACGGTCTTGGTAAGGACTAGAGAGAGTTTTCACACTATGCTGTTAACAATCTCGAAGTCCGAACCTATAAGTACCGGACGTTTTGTTGCTAACTGTCGTATGCAGGAACTTCTGGCGATTGTAGTTGTGGAATGCTGTAGCTGGTTGCTGTTGTAGCTGGTTGCAGAAAAGATGCCAATCCTCTACCACATGTTCACACTACACCATCATTGTAACTCAACAAAGTCATGATCAACCTAAAAGACCTTTAACACGGCCTCTGCAAACTCTGATGCTAAAGATCATGACACCAAATAGTGTGAGCATGTCGGCTCGAAGATTATCACATCACGTGGAGACATACTACTGAAAGATGGCTTGAAGATACATGTTGGATGATAGTTTCGAAGAATACTCAAAATCATCCAAGACAAGGATAAGTCATCAAAAGGTCACTGCTGAAAGCACAATGATCAAAGACGTTGAAGAATCAAAGACTACGAGCTATAAAGACAAGTTCAGAAGAAAGAATGCTAGAATTCAAATTATTATTTTCCGGGTGACCTCCCTTAGGGGGAGATTGTTAGGAATATAAATATTCAGATGAAGGCTCGGTCACCCCGAGTATCTAATTAGCATTTATATAGCTCGTAGGCTTATATATATTCGTTTAGTATTATTAGTAATATTAGTATTAACTTAGTCGTATTTATATTTGTGGAGTGGGTCGGGGCTTTCCCCACTGTCAGCTCACTCCACAGCCCACTAGGGGCACCAATAGTAGTAAGTATATAAACCCCTTCCCACACATGGGAAGGGTGGAACTCTTGTATTATTTCACACACTTGAATCTAATAGATCCAGGTTTTCTCTCAAGGTTCTCTCTCTCTCTAACTTCTCTCTAAAACTCCACCATGGATCTAATCTTCCATGAACCAAGACCACCCGAATCATACACACAATCAAGAAGGTTATTTCCTACATCAACATCTCTTAAACTTTCACCACCAAAGCTTTCAAGGCTCCAAAATAATCGTCCGAGCTTGAGCCTTCTCAATGTGAAGCTTTGATAGCTTCCCCCCAAACCGACAATCTTCCTTTTTGAGCAGATCCAAAGCTCTCTTTCAAGCTTACATAAGGTAAGTGTACAGCAGAAACCGTAGCAAACCACATGAAAAAAAATGCTGCTCCTTTTAAGAATAACCATCGAGATTCTCCGATCGGGGGACCGTCACATAAATCAGCAACGAATCATCTCACACTTGAATAATCCTTCTCACATTTCTTCCGGCTGAAGACTGAATAGACGCATACCAACAGTATCCAGAGTCCACTTCCCCCAAGTAGTTGAAGTGATGCAGTCAGTCTCGTTATATGAAGCCCAAAAACTCGAAGTACACACTCAATCCCGTTAATGAGGTCGAAAGCGCATCATCAAGATCAATTACGACCTGGAAATCCCCTTTTCTCCCTTCAGGAGTTTGCAGATGAGAATTGTTACACCAAATTCAACTAAGTCCCGAGTGTAAGCAATTTATCCCGTATGTAGTCGACATGATAACACCAAGACAGTACCATAGAAGCAACTGAGTACCGGATGTACACATTTCCTTCAGTAGGATACCGACTAACCATAGGAACCATCATACAATTGTGTACCTCTTTTATCATCAGAAACTGACTTTCTCTTCCCCCACATAGTTGGAATACTACACCAGAAGGAACGAGTTAAAACACTGATTTTCTCAGTGGTTATGACATTTGTCTTCCCGAAATAACTTCAACTAAGAAGAAGTATAAAGTTCATCACGTGTACTCGTTGTGCATTCAGATGTATATCTCCTTCCCCCTTGCTGGTTTTGATACTTCAGAATCAGCAACACATTTTACGCACAAATACTTGACATCTTGTGAGAAGAACAAAATTGGCTTAAATGTATTCTGTGAGAATCAACAGCTACCGAAACTGTCTATGACTATCTTTACCAACCCTCAAGTAGGTTATTTGATGAGATGACCGAAGGAACGAACCCGATATACCAAACTCGACACTGAAGTAGAATTCCCCGTTGGCGTGACTTGATCTTGCACTAATGTTGGAAGAATGGTGTAGAGAATTAGTGCTCCAAGCAAATCTCTAAGTAATCAATACCCAACCAAGGTATGAGACATTAACACCTCTTACGATTATCCAAAACGTCATCGGCGTGTGACACTGAGTACTACAACGTAACTCCTTTAAGTGATAATTACCCCAACTGCTGGTAACTAGATAACCTAAGTCTTCAACTTAAATCTTAAGCACGTGCAAGTTATCATTGAAGGTCATGCATCCAACCAACCCCTACTTCAAGATAGAGTAAGATCACGCCTTTGAGAAAGTCAACTTCAACCCCAAATGAGTGATACCTTATCAATTCCGTAGTCACAATTAGATGCCTAACAAGTGATTGTTTGTACGCTCACTTGTTCACACTTCTCCCCCTCAAAAATTGCATATGAGAATGCCATTTTTGATTGAACAAGTGCACATGAGGTTGATCCACTGTTCACACTTCTCCCCCTCAAAAATTGCATTTGAAGTTGCCATTTTTGATTGAGTGAATAAACGTCCAATTTGATGGAAGTAGATCCACTTGTTGTCTGAACGAGCATGGAGCAAGTATGAAGCCTTTTGATGAGAATAGTCAGAAACTAGGAGAGTCGTATGACCATTACTCAAATCTCAATCACCATGTAGTTTATTCACTTTTCTCCCCCTCAAAAATTGCCTGTGACGACCAACTGCCATTTTTGATAGACCAGGTGAATAAGAATATACTTCAATGTACGCTTATCCCCTTTAGTGACTGAATGAGCATTTGAAGACCATGAAGCTTGACGAGAATGGCCATAAATAAGAAGATTCCTCTTCTTCCGAAGATAAAGCGCACTCAAGCGTACGCCTTTCTTTTCTTTGATGAACGAGGCCTGAAGAGTTTTCAGCAGACGCCATCATGTTGACATTGAGAACCGAGGCTTGAACTGATGTGTTCAAACGTCATAGTCATTGAAGAACGAGGCCTGAACTGATTTGAACAGACTTCATCGTCGTTGATGTTCATCAAGCTTGAATTGTTTGAACCCCTACATCATGAGATATCACTCTTTTCGGTACCCAAACCCTGAGTCTTTCCTTAATAGGAGGGAACGATGTACCTGCACTTAAGTAAAGACTTCCTGTATTGACATTAAGAGTTTGTTTGCATATATATGGGTTAGTGATATCAGCAGTTGAGCCATTTTGGGTTGCACTGTCAATCTTGGTTCTACACTCAGTGAGCATCTTTCTTCAAGGTATCCATCTAAGACCCACAATATGAAAAGTTCTACCCGTTGGTATCCACCTAAGGCATGATCTAGGAGTGTGTGGTTTCTCATGTACAGTGGAGGACTTGTTTAGAGAAGACCTTTGTCCTACAGCGATCTGCCTACCAGGTTTCTGAGTATGACTCTTTGGTTCTACGGGCTTGTTGTTGTTTCTAGTCTTAGAGGATTGAACCTTAGCACGGGCATTCACTTCCTTTAGGAGTTTTGTTATACAAACATCATGGGTTGCATTAAAAACACATTTTCGACAAGTCGAGCAAACAAAGTGTTTGGAATCAGAAAAAGATCTAGGGTTCTTAGAGTGATCGGCTACGTGAATTGCCTTAATTGGCACGCAACTACCCTTAGAAACAGGTAAATTCCTAGTCTTTTCATGTGTGTTTTTCTTAGCGTCCACTAGGTTTTGATTCTGAACAATGTCTTTATGTCTAACATGTTCCTTTGGTGTCTCAAGTGACACACGCGTTGAACTAATCCTAGAAGAACTAGATGCACTCATGTGATGTGGTTTTGCAACATCATATTCCTTTTCACTAGGTCTAGACTGTGAAGTGACTGGTTTTGAAAAAACTTTTTCCGCATCAACTTGGGAGGCAAACCGTGTTTTTGAAACTTTTGGCCGTTCAGATCTAAACGCAGTCAGTTGTCTAACAACTGATTGGTTCCTAAGTGGTGGTTTCCCCAAGATTGATGGTTTTGCGAACTTAGTGTTCACACTATTTTCATTCAATTTTCTCAACTCGTTTTTCAATGATGCAATCGCAAAACCCTTTTCCTGAAGTTGAGCCTTGAATTCATCATTTTTGACAATCAAAGAGGTAGTTTGCTCTACATTCTTAGTTTTCGTTTCTTTGATTGTATCACACAGTTCTTTGCAATGAATTTTCAAAGACTCATTTTCTTTAAACAATTCAGTCACTTTATGATATAATTCTGCATTTTTTGTTGTACTTCTAACATCATTGTCATGTTTAGTCTTAACTTCATTAAGCATATCACACATCTCAGCAATACGTTTTTTCAGGTTGTTGATCGTTGAATTTTTGGCCTCTAGTTGAGCTTTCAAATCATTTATTATAAAAAATTCTCAGAATTCAGGATATTCCGGATTTTACATGGTAGTTTAGTTTGAAAACTTTCTTCCTTTTTTTGCATTGCAATTTCAAGAGAAATACAATGCTTTTCAAGCTGTAAAAATCTTTTTGAAAGTTCATTATAAACATCCTTTTCAACCATATCATTTGATTTGAAAGACTCAACTGTAAGCGAAAAACGTAACGCATCATCATGTTCAGCATCCTGATCAATTTCTTCCCCTTTATGACTCATATTTGTTGAATCAGAGGTGATATTACTATCAGTCTTTTCCACCAGATATGTGTCATAAGTAGGTTTAACTTGATCAGTATGTTGTTGTTCATTAGAAAGAACATTTTGTTGATCAGACCGATGTACCTCAGCAGATGGTACTTTGTGATTTACTGGACTAAGATCTGCATCCACACCATGCATGATATCAGTCCTTGAGCTGTTGCTATCATCATGCTTGTCTGATTCTGTCCCATTTCCCATAATTTGAGCCCTTTCATTAATGAACCCCTTAACATTACTCACAAGTTGGAGTAATGTCCTTCTGAACACGTCAACCTCAGTTCCAGTGTAATTAGCAAAACACTTTTTCGCCATTTGACTGTCATCATCATAATCCTCAGTGTATTGCGAATCCGTGAACACTTGGAGTTGGTTGTTAATCACACCCAAAGCAGCCATGGATCTGTCTTCAGAAAATTCTCCTTTGTCAAGTTGTTGTTCAAGTTGATCCAAATATAGAGTTATTTTGACTGTGAAATCATGAACATCTTGACCAAAGAGTGTTGTGAAAGCCCGTGTGTAACCCATCACGTATTCAGGTTTTTCAAACAGAACCTTGAGATGTGAATGAAGTAATCGAAAACATTCAATGTGACTTTCCTTCTCATTAGACAACATTAGTGACTGAATTAATTCTCTCTCTTGCGACTTCGGGCTCGAAGATTCCACATTAGTAACATTAGAATCACACACGTTTATTTGTTGTACAAGGTTGGAATTCATTTGTTTATCATACGTGTCGTACAACTTGAGTACCTCAGATATGAAGGAATCTGAAGTAGAAGACATGATGTAAACGTGCACGGGATTTTACAATTCAATGATTTAAACCAGTGTTGCAAAAAAAGGTCTACAAGGCCAATTAATCGCCGATTAGGTGCTACAAGGCCACCGACCTTGCCGATTTATGTAACTGGGTCAAACAAATAGGTCAACCGTGGTCAACGGCGATCAACGGCGGTCAATGGTGGTCAAACTTTCCGGAAACCTATAAATCTTACCGGAAGTACCCAAAACTCACTTTAAACTTATTTTGATCACTTATAGTAACTGTTTAAGTCTATTACAAGTTGTTTTTTAGAAAATACCTTGCCAAAAATACCTAAAACTCACCGAAAATACACAAAACTTGTCGGAAATAACAAAAATTTGTCAGTAATTCCAATCCGATTAATCACCAATTAATCCCGCCTAGACCGATTACAAGCTACAAGGTGGTCGACCGTCCGACTACCGATTCGCGATTTTTGCAACCTTGATTTAAACCGAGAAATAGATTCTTTCGCGGGATTTTACAAAAATCAAGAATAAACCGTGAAATGATAATGGTAACTTGAACTATTGTTAGATTTTGGTTGAAAGGGTTTGAGTGAATCCAAATAACCACCGAAGTTATGTCCAATAAACACGAACAATTTCACTCAAAATTAACAATTAATCTCGGATAATTTAAGCTCACTCGAAGACGTTGACCAAAAATTATATCACAAAAAAAATTCGTCCTTGTGATAACCGCCCCAAAGTTCAATCAAAGGAAAAAGAGGCTTAAATAAACTCGACCAAACAAAATGAGACTTAAATTTTACCCAAAGTTCAGTCCAATGTCAAATATCTGTAAGCCCACACAAGTAGTCTAATTGACCACGGCCCAATCTCTTGAAGAATTAAAACAAATTAAGCCCACTTAACACAACCCTCATACGAGTGTTATCAGCCAAAAAAATACCAATTGATTTAACACAACCCAAATTACACTACCTTAATTTTTGTATATTTAACTGACTTAAGTAACACTTAATCACACAACCCTAATATCCCTTCTCTAAAAACACGCAGTCACTTAACAAACTCAAACCCTAACCAAGAACGCAGCCAGTCACAATAAATATTTCGCCTCTTTGATTCTCAAATTAATCCCAACACAGACACACTATTAAATCTTCTTGTTATCCTTAACCAACGAATCCCGTAGCATAACAAGGCTTCAAAATCTTCTAACAACAAAGGACTCTGGTAAGTGATGTGAATGAATTCGTTCGTTTTTGCTCTTGGTTTTCCGTAACCGATTCAAAAGGAGACTGAAACAAATTTGTTTTAGTTCTTTCTTTAATGATCGTATATTCAAAGAAGTGTAGCTTCGATATAGATCAATGCTGGTTAAGTCTCTTTGTTGTCATTTGTAGACGAATCTTGTAATGTAAAAGAGATAACTGAGATCTTTGGTTTCCTTTTCGTTTGATTTTCCTTGTTTGAACGAAATGAAAGAGAGTATGATAACAGTCTTGTTATTGTCTTATCTTGAATTTTCGAACATAAAGATGGAGTTTGACTTCACATCGATCAATGATGGGTTTTTGTTCACACGAAATCTTTAAAGATTTGTAACAATTTGTGAACAAACTGAGATCAAGCACTTTTCTTTTTCTTTCGTTTCAGTTTTGATTTAAGCCTGGTTATTTAAAATGGGATTAGGAGAATAACAGCTGGTGTTTGTTTAAGTCTTGTGGTTTTGTTGAGATGAGGTATTGGTTAATGTTTGATTAAGGTTAATGTTTGTTTGTTCAAATTAAGAGATGTTTGTTATGGTTCTGTTGTACGAATTCTAAAAAATCTTTTGTTTAAGAGTTGGTGATTATGTTGACTGGTGATTGAGAGTTTAAAGTTGTTGTAATAAGTTCACATAGGCAAATCGCAATACCTAAAGAAAAACGCAACCTTGTCAACTCGCAAGAGCAGAAAGACAAGTCGCAACAACTTCAAATTGCAAACGGAAAAACCCTCAAATCGCAACTTTAGTCAAGTCGCAACACCACAACTCGCAAGTCACTTTCAAGATAGTACTAATATCACTTTCCCAGTTTTGTCTTCTTCCCGGTTTTAGTTAAAAGCCAACCTACATTCTCAGAACAGTCAAAACGCAACAAATTTATCTCCTTTGAAGTTCAAATAGTAGTCAAGTACACCAAGACAAATCGCAACTAATGAACCGTTTATCCCAAAACGCAACCAAGAACAAGAGACAAATAAGGGTGTTTTCAACCTAAACTATTCGAACAAAATATGAAACCACAAGACCAAGCTAAAAATCCGAGTATACACAAACCCAAAGATCAGACCAAGGCTATTAAAAAAAAATATTCGGACCAAAGTATTTTCGAGTAAAAAATTAAGAGTAGCAGATTTTTTGTATCCGAATATTAATAGAAAACTAGCAGCAGCCTAAAGCAAAACACCAACTGGAAAACTAGCAGCAGCCTAAAGCAAAACACCAACTGGACTTGCAATAGATTGTTATACCAACTGTTAAAGCCCAATACAAACCAAAGCAAATGAAAAAAGAAAATGGTCACTGTTCGAACAAAACAGCAAACACAATAACCAAAAAAAATGTGTAACCCACGAATCTGTGTTTGTGAGAACCAAGTACCTAAGATCAAACCATGGCTCTTGATACCAATTGTATAGATCTATAATTTATATCAAAAACACAAGATTGATGCTAGATCTAATTATAGAGAAAGACATGAAGAAGATGGGAACTTTTAGAGAGAGAGAGTGTTGAGAGAAAATGTGAGTAGATTAGATTAGGAAGAATGAAAAGCTCCAACCCTCTCCCTAGTGGAGAAGGGTATTTATAGTACATAATATTTGTGCCCCGAGTGGGCTGTGGAGTGAGCTGACAGTGGGTAAAGACCCGACCCACTCTACGAATACTTTAACTACTAAACTATTACTAATATAACTAGTCTAATATTAATAAGCCTACGAGCTATATAAATGCTAAATAGATAGTCGGGGTAACCGATCCTTCATCTGAATAGTTATATTCCTAACAAGCTGGTGGAGGTGCAAATGATGCAAGTTTACTCGAGGATGAAGATTATGATATCTATGACGGTTATAAGAATAAAGTTTTTGATATAATCAAAGAGCAGGTGGCATTTTGTGACGCGTTTGACATTAATCTTCGAGGTCAATTTAGACGATAGTTTGCATTTGGTGTATTTATGAGTTAAATGTAATCTAGTGGTTAGTGGTTATTTTCCTTTATAGGGGTAATAACGCTTATGTTGCGGGCTGAGATGTGGGATTCACATCCTATGTACTTAACTATTTTTTTTGGAGTAATATATTTACAGGGTTTAAACCCTTTACACAACAAAGAGAGACCTCATTTGAACTCACTGAGGACTTAAAAGTTTAAGCCATTATTATGTTTGATAATGGTCACTTTGAGTGGCTTGGTATTTGGAATGATCTTGATGTTAGTTATTACCCCTGGCTTCCTAACAAGCTCAATCATATGCTTGTAACATTCCCACACTTGTTTCGTCTTTACTGCCTTTCCTTTCAGCTTATCCTTGGACGCCTTTAGTTCTTAAAGTTGAAGAAGTTTGAACTCTCTAGTAGTCCTCACAACTTGTATGTTTACCTTAACTTCCTTGCGAGCCACTTTAGTAATTTCCTCATCATCTAAGACATCTTTCTTTTTTTCCTTTCCTCTTCCTCAAGATGTTCACTAAGCTCCTGCCTTCTAACCTTGATGACTACTTGCTTACATATGGTATGTAAATTGAGATTAAGAGTGGATTGGATGGTTCTGCTGTTTGGTTTCCCATGCTAAATAGTAGGGACCCAAAGAGATGATAAAGATCACGAAGCTTAGGTAACACTTAAACAAACTATGTGAGGAATAGTATTTGCCCAAGTGTGTGCACTTTTTAGAGTTGTGTGTGATGCCTTCTATTTATAGAGAGGCTCGTAGGGTTTAGAGATAAAACCCTTAATGGATGATCAATGGCTGTGGGGAGGCCAAAAATTGATCATCTGATGAGTAAACAAGGAGGACAGGTGGTCCCCCCTCCTTGACTCATATAGGATGGTGCATGTCGTGCGTCCCCACTGTCATATGTCAGATTGTACATCTTAATCGTTGGTGATAGTTTGGGAGCAGTGGTCCTATGCGTACTGCATAGCCTGATGAGTTTCGCCAGGCCAGGTGTGGCTTGGGATTCTAGCCAGACCCTTATCAAGTGTTGATTGATGGGCCTTCCTAATGGGCTTGATTCGTGGTTATACTTAGTGGGTTTGGGCTACTAATATTGATACGCTATCAAGTCCCCCCCAGTCTAGTATTATATCATGTACAAGTGATATGATGTTGGACTAATAAGTGAGTCCCCCTAGTTCGTGCTATGCTACAAGTGTTCCCTCTCAGGTTACATGTTTCTAGGCTACGTCACATCTGTTTCATAACAATGACTGAGATGCATGCTATTTTTCTCGAGCAGGGTTTTTGAGCTGTTTTGGGAAAATGGGTAATTAATGTTTGTGTGGAATGGTTCGATATCTTTTTGGATTTGATCTTTCTTTGTTGTCTTTTCGAATGTAGGCGGCTTCATCCTGACATTTATCGTGCAGTGCGCTTGACTCGTCCTTTTGACTGTACATGACGTCAATGTTGACGTCAGCTATACTTGAGTCTTTCTAGGTTGAGGATCACACGCTTTATTAAATGTATTTCATCCAATGGGCTTTCACCAAGTTTAACCCGTTAATTCATTTTCTTTGCCTATAAATTGGGCTAGAAAAGTGGGGAAGTTACAACTGAAGTGAATAAGTTTCTTTTCCTCTTCCCTTTCTCGATCTCCTCCTAAACCCTAAAAAATTCTTTTCTAGGTAAAACAATTTTTTACGAAGGCTTTTAAATGTATCCCTGTTTATTTTTAGGGATGTATTTTCTCCATGGCAAAGACATTGTTGTTGCTGTCACGGAGAGCATTACTTTAGTGACCATGTTGGTTAAGCATGTTAACGAGGTTTAATTTCATATGGAATTTAGAGGTCATTTAACAATTGAACTCGTACATATTTGATCATGTGTTGCTCTAAATTTCTTCTTTTTGAGTTTTAGGTACTTGAAAGAGAAAATACTGGAAAAGTACAAGTTTTGGGCTCGGTTGGACGAAGAACGAAGAAAAACGACAACCAGCAACGCGACCAGGTCACGCGACGCCGTCACCTTCGATGTGATGGGTCAGTGTGTGAAGACTGAAGACGGCGTCAGAAGGCAGCTGAGAGAATCACAAGCATAACGTGACGCCGTCACACTAAGTTGGTGCACAAAATGAAACCCTAATGGGCGGCGACCTGACGACATCACAACACAAAATCTATAAATACAAACACTTTGTTTTCATTATTTGGTGTGTAACCTTGGAGGAATGAATACCACCGGACTCTAGCCAATTTTTGCTACTTGTGTAGGTCTTTTTGGCCATTGAAGACCTCATATATTATTGGGATACTTTATTGTAGAAAAATAGAGGGGGGGGGGGGTTGAAAAGTTTTACCGATTAAAACTTCGTTTTAAAGCTTATAGATCAACTTATGTCAATCTAGTTTTGACGTGTTGGATATTCATAGTAGAAAAGCATATAAAACTAAACTACGAGAGAGGGATAGAGAGACACAACCACAACACAAGTATTTATAGTGGTTCGGCTACAAGGACACCTTTCTTGCCCTACTCCACTCCCCGAGTACCCAACTCGAGAGTTCCGTCAACACTACACAAGACAAACTCCTTTCACCGGCGGAGAAGCCTTCACAACGTCGCTTACACTTTATCCGGTACAAAGCTAAATACCGAGCTCTTCCACGAGGTAGAGCCAAACCTTCGTTGCCTACACTTTATCTGGTACAAGGCTAGATACCGGGTTCAATTACAAATGAGGAACCACTACCCGATCAACACTTCTAGCACAACATAACTAAAGGAACCAACGTCCTTTTACACCAAACGACTCAACACATCTACAACACCCTTGAGGAAAAGAAAGAACAAGATGCACTTCTGTGATCTTGAAGAGAAGAAGAATCTTGGCTACTCATGTCACGAGCTTGCAAGTCTCCGAGAAGTTGTGATCTCGCCTTTTAGAAGGAACCTAGAGAATCACAAAGAAAGACTACATAGAAAGATCCTTAGATCTGAGGTTAGAGAGTTTAGAACATAGAGAGAAGATATGTCTAAAAGGAGTGAGGGATAAGAGAGAAATAGCTCACTATTTATAGGCAAACTGAGCATTGTTCACCCGGTTCCGGCGGATCCCTTCCCAAAGGGATCCGGCTAGTGTAAACCCAGGGATCCGGCTATCTGGTATGATCAGTCCGGACTTTGGGTTACAATTCCGGGTTTTGGGTTATGGGTTATGATCCATAGTTTATGTGATGTCATGCATGATGTCAAAGACATCTTGGGTCATGGGTTATGGACTTTGGGTTATGGGTTATGGACTTTGGATCATGGATCATGGGTTTTTGATGCGTGGTTTTGCGACCTTACAACAGGTTTTACCTCTCGAGGGATCTCAAGAGGCTTACAACCCCACCAGGCAGTGTACCTGACCGATGTAGTATAGTGTAGTGGTAAGTACGGGGGATTGATCGTTCTCCACAGGGAATAGTGTTCGTTAGGTATGAAAAACTACTCTAATTAGGTCTAAGGGTGAAGGAAGATTCTTTTTGTGTTTTTATATTTTTTTATGAAAGCAAGTAAAATCTCGGGTTTGAAGGAGTGGGCGGAATTAGTTGCTAGTCAACTAACCCAAATTACTACAAATGCAAATAAAATAAAATAACTAAAAATGAAAATGTTGTGAAACTTATGTGGAGAGAAATGTGTTTACTTAGATTTCCTTACTCCCTAGCTATCTTTTACCGGTTGATTAGTGTGTATTAATCGCGTGGATGACGGGTGTATTCCTTAATACCAATCGTGGGGTGGCGTACGTACTTCCCCAACTCTACAAGCTCCTACTTCACTCCTATGTCGAGCCGGCTAGGAAGCTCCTAACATGGGATCACTAGAATTCGCTCATGCATTAAATACAACCATAAAAACCTTAGTACGCATTGGTTCATGTTTCTTAAGACGTTCAAGCAAGTTACCGAATAGGAAGTTAGCTAGTTTTCTTAAGCCTAACATAGATAAACAATCATCCAATACAATTAATAACACACTAATAACCAATAATCAATAGCTAGGTTTCATTAGATCTAAGCAAACACAAGATAAATCTAGCCTAGCATGTTAATCAAAAGACAAGAACGAGATATAATCAAACAACACATAGACATATTGAATGATTAAACGATTACTTATCTTCAATTAAACATGGGAGATCCAAGGGTATGAAAACCCTTAAAAATGGCAGAAATTCGTCTTTAGGGTTTCTCCTCACAAAGTTGCACACAATAAGTTCCACACTAATGACAAAAAATTGCAAAACTATATAGAGTTTAAGGGCTGACGGCGTCACGTTATAGATCCTGACGCCGTCACCTCGCCGCTTTTAGGGTTCCCGGATGGCCTTCCTGACGCCGTCCCTCTTTAGACCTCCAAAATCCGTTCTGGCTTATCAAAGCTTGACGCCGTCAGAAATGAGCTTGACGCCGTCCCTCTTTAAGTTAAGCCGTGACGACCTTGATCACTTCAAAGGGTGACGCCGTCAGATTTTTTTTTTTCATACACTCTTGCCCTACCATCCAAAATAATACATCATAGGGGCGTTGCATTCCCCTTACACTTGAACTTTTACATAACTTTACAAATAACTATTCTAATGACTCGAATTGAGATAATTGAAAAACTTGGAGTACTTTTAAAATATTTAGCACATATGGGGTAATAATGTTGTTCTTCCCCATTACTCCATTACACTAGTACTTTACCCACGAGTCCCAATCGTCCCAAAACAATATGTACAAGGATATGACTCGACTTAGCAACCATGTAATCAACTAGATAATTAACTTGGGGTTTAAACAAATGTTGTCACAATAATGCACTAAAAATGAGTGCATACAAGGTAGGCTAAGGCCATTTGGGTGTACATTTAAGTGGGGTGTAACAAATTCTTCCTTTAAGTAAAATGCTTAAAGGTCGAAACGAAAAGATAGGCTCTGAGGGGTGTACTAGGGGTATCGTGTACTAAAAATGAGTACAACGCAAAGGGTGTGGGAGAATTACTTGACCAATGTAGCCAACGTAATTATAACAAAAACACAGGTGTAAAACAATGGGTTAATCCTAATGCCTCTTATCATGTAGTAAATCTAACTACACGGATGTAGTCTCACTTGTGGCCTCGGAATGGTCCTAACGCAAGTTCTAGAATCTAAGTGCTACCGGTACACACATCATAGCATAAATGCTTTTCCTACCAATTCTAGGGGCGAACCTCACATATTTGGGGTGGAAAAATTTTTTAGTGGTACGGTTTTGTGCTAGTCATATAACTCCTATCCGTGAGATGCTCATTAAGATCAAAGTTTCACTCCTATATGTTGTAAAAAATTTTAAATTTGGCACTAAAATTGCCCTAACAAGTATTTCTCTCAGTTTTATTACACATCTACTATTAAATAAACAAAAATCAAGTGCAATAGCATTCTCTAATCGTACTTTACCCCCCCCCCCTTACACTTAAGATGAACATTGTCCCCAATGTTCAAATAACAAGATGTAAAAGTAATAAGGTAAAAGAATGAAATCAAATACTCCCCTGATTCGCTCGGTGGATAATGTGGTAACACGGTTAGATCTTCTTCCAAAGAAATGTTGAAGCTCCATGACTAATGCATCGCCATAAGCTTGATCCAACAAACATTTCCTTGTCCAAAATAACCTGTTAAACCTGAGAAAACAAACACGAAAACCTGCATAACATCGGCGGGATAAACTCTATATATAAGGATATAATGCTTGTGGAATGATTATTTTGCAGATTCCTGGAGATTATAAGTTAGAGATTTAATAAAAACTTTTTATGAAAACAAAACTTTCAAAAATTTTCAGAAAATTAAACCTGACGCCGTCAGGTTGTAATTCCTGACGCCGTCAGAAATGATCTGACAGAATTCTCATGTTAAGTTTCCGGAAAAAATTTGGAAAAACCTATACCTTACTTCCTGGAAATCCTGCAAAACATCATTATGACTCGATACAAGCATTTGACTCAAACAAATACTAATATGTATGTTCATTTAATATTATTACGATTCATGTTCATTTGTGTTCTAATAAACCGATTTAGATTTCCCTTACACTTAACTTTTGCAAAATACCTTTATATGTAGTTAAGACGAAGTTAAAAACAAGATAAAGCATTTTCACAATTTACTTTTGAACATGAATCAATAATAATAAAAATTAAACACACATACGGAAACAAATAAAATCAAACAAACAAATAAATAAACACACAAAGCAAATAAAGCTTGGGTTGCCTCCCAAGAAGCGCTTGTTTTTGTTCGAGTCACGAGCCTGACTCTACCCTTATTTAACGGATAAAGGAGAGGTTTTTCCTACACTTAGGATTAAGTGCGGGTGATAGTAGCGATACACACCATCTTGGTGGAAGTATGCCACGTGAGGAAAGAGTGGTGGATGAATTATATACTCAAAGGAGTGTGCTCCTTTCATCATAACCTTGCCTAGTTCACTTTGGTCAATGGGTGAATTAAAGTTTTCTCCTAAAAAGGGATCATCTTCTATCAACTTCGAGAGATTCCTAGTTGGGAATCCATCTTGACCTAATAAACCCGGTTTAAACCCATAGTGTTTCTTGTGATTAATCATGAATGGGTGATGTAAGTATGAAAGGTTATGGTTCACTCCTATGTCAGCTTCCTCTCTACAAGGCTTAGAGTCTACTACCTTCAACATAAAACTACCCGGACTATATGGTTTGATGGATGGGTCGGGACCTAATTCAATTCCTAAGTTCACATCTAAGGATGGAAGATTAGGTAACGGTTTTGGTTTAGGCTCCGGTTCATCAAAACTAGGAACTTCCATAGAACTAAAAGAAAGGTTATGACTACAAGTATTCAAACCTATTTCTTCTAGTTTTGTTTGGTCCAAGGGCTCTACCTCTATTGGGGTTCCTATAGTCTCTTCTACTTCTTTCGGGTAAGTCATGGGTGGTGTGTGTGCCTCAAATGATGGTAGGACTTGTGGGGTACTTAGTGGGCTTATGTTACTTACCTCATCATTCCCTATGTCAAGATCACCTATATCCTCATCATGTGTTTTAGTACAATCTAACCCTAACATTTTCCCAAGTATCTCAAGTGCTTCTCTAGGCATCTCAACTTCTATATCCGAATCATAAGGATCATCCTCAATATTCTGACTGCTATATTCAAATTGCCTAAAAGATTCATCATGTGTTTCTTGAGATTCATCATCATCGATCATAAAACCTAGGTCTTTTTGATCAATGTGATCATGCTCGGCTAGATCCTCCATCACATCAAGATCACCTAAGTGTTCACCCTGTATTATGGTAGTGCCTAACCATGACATGCAGCTAGGTGGCTCAACTCTAACCGTCTTAGAATCTTGGTTTGACTCTAAGTCCATGTTCTTAGAAACTAGGTCTTTTTGCTCATACAAATCCACTAATTCGTTCCACTTATGGGTCATGGTTAGGAAGCTTTCCTCAAAATTCATCCAAAGGGTCTTCCTAAAAGGAATTGATCCTGATAATGATCGTCTAATAGAAATCACACATGCATAGAATTCATTAAACCCATCTAACTTTACCCCCAACTCCTCTTGGAAATCACTAAGAGCACACAAAAATTCATTGGAATGATAGGAAGCAAATCTATTCGTGAAATATAGTTGTTCCTCTATTGTCAATGATCTAAATGGAGTTTCATCCGCCATAGTGACAAATGAAAATGGTTTTACAAACAAAGGGCACAAAGAAAAAGATAGACTACAAGAAATTCAAGAAAAATAAAATAAAAATCTCACTAGAAAGGAATCTAGTGAGTAGACCTAATAAAATCAAAATTCAACCTAAACAATAACTATTCCCCGGCAGCGGCGCCAAAAACTTGATGCGTGGTTTTGCAACCTTACAACAGGTTTTACCTCTCGAGGGATCTCAAGAGGCTTACAACCCCACCAGGCAGTGTACCTGACCGATGTAGTATAGTGTAGTGGTAAGTACGGGGGATTGATCATTCTCCACAGGGAATAGTGTTCGTTTGGTATGAAAAACTACTCTAATTAGGTCTAAGGGTGAAGGAAGATTCTTTTTGTGTTTTTATATTTTTTTATGAAAGCAAGTAAAATCTCGGGTTTGAAGGAGTGGGCGGAATTAGTTGCTAGTCAACTAACCCAAATTACTACAAATGCAAATAAAATAAAATAACTAAAAATGAAAATGTTGTGAAACTTATGTGGAGAGAAATGTGTTTACTTAGATTTCCTTACTCCCTAGCTATCTTTTACCGGTTGATTAGTGTGTATTAATCGCGTGGATGACGGGTGTATTCCTTAATACCAATCGTAGGGTGGCGTACGTACTTCCCCAACTCTACAAGCTCCTACTTCACTCCTATGTCGAGCCGGCTAGGAAGCTCCTAACATGGGATCACTAGAATTCGCTCATGCATTAAATACAACCATAAAAACCTTAGTACGCATTGGTTCATGTTTCTTAAGACGTTCAAGCAAGTTACCGAATAGGAAGTTAGCCAGTTTTCTTAAGCCTAACATAGATAAACAATCATCCAATACAATTAATAACACACTAATAACCAATAATCAATAGCTAGGTTTCATTAGATCTAAGCAAACACAAGATAAATCTAGCCTAGCATGTTAATCAAAAGACAAGAACGAGATATAATCAAACAGCACATAGACATATTGAATGATTAAACGATTACTTATCTTCAATTAAACATGGGAGATCCAAGGGTATGAAAACCCTTAAAAATGGCAGAAATTCGTCTTTAGGGTTTCTCCTCACAAAGTTGCACACAATAAGTTCCACACTAATGACAAAAAATTGCAAAACTATATATAGAGTTTAAGGGCTGACGGCGTCACGTTATAGATCCTGACGCTGTCACCTCGCCGCTTTTAGGGTTCCCGGATGGCCTTCCTGACGCCGTCCCTCTTTAGATCTCCAAAATCCGTTCTAGCTTATCAAAGCTTGACGCCGTCAGAAATGAGCTTGACGCCGTCCCTCTTTAAGTTAAGCCGTGACGACCTTGATCACTTCAAAGGGTGACGCCGTCAGATTTTTCATGCAAAATTCTCTGGCTTATCATGAGTAATTTTCATATCCACATCTTTTGCCAAGCCATGACGCCGTCTGGACCAATCCCTGACGCCGTCAAAGGTACTTTCCAGCATAATTTTGAGACTTTGTCGTTTTCTTCACTTTTATGCTCCAAAAACGTCCAAAATGCTTCCTTTTCCAGATTTCTTCTCCAAAGTACCTAAAATGACAAAAGGAACGATTTAGGGCAATATTTGATCAAATAAATACGATTTAGGGCTTAAATGACCCCCTAAAAGCGGTACACTTTTCGCTTCATCAGTTTTACGCATTTTGGTGTTATGCATGATGTCATGCAATGGTTCATGGGTTATGGATCAAGCTCCATAGGTTAGGGGTTATGGACTTGGTTTTGGGTCATGGGTAGTCCAAGTCTTTCCTAGTTTATTTTCACAAGTTACATGTATTTTATAAAATGTAAGTAACTAAGTTACTTAAGTGTTTTTATAAAATAGTTTTGCTTATATGTAAACTTGTTAACTAAACATGTTTAAGGTTTATTTGTTTAATGAAATGAGTTAGTAAAATTTTGGTTCAAAGCGTTACGTATTTTATATATCTCGTTAAAATGATTTTACGTTTGTTATCAATAAAGCATTAGAAGATCGTAAAATATAAATAAACGTTTTTAAGGTTTATTTGTTTTAACAATCTCCCCCTTTTTGTTGATGACAAAACATAAAATTATTTTAAGTAAAACGATAAAATTCGTAAGTTTTTGAATTTAAGTTTTTACTATTTTCTCCCCCTTTTTGTCGAAACAAAAAGAGTGTCGAGAAGAAACTAACCCGAATGCAAGTTTTTTAAAAAAATGAAAGAAAGGTGTAAAAATGGAGTAAAGAGAGTAAGAAGTTCTTAGTTGCTCCCCCTTGTTGAGGGCGTCAATTAATTAGGAAGACTAAGACGGGATCATTGCAAGTTTTTGCAATAGTTTTGCTTGGACGAAAGCTCCCCTTTATTGAGGGTGTCAAGTACTCCATGTGTATTTTTGAAAATATACAAAACTGATGCGTGCGATGTGTCGTTGCGGTTTAGCAGTATTAATGCCTACTCAAGTTTTAAATTTATATTTAGCCGACTTATCAATAACACACACACTTAACGAGCAGTGTACCCGGTCAGTATGAATATAATGGTAAGTAGAGTGTCGATCACTAAGAGTGGAACGTATTATCTAGTTATTCTAATCAGTATTTTAATATATTAAGTTAGATATACAATCTAATCTAACGCAAGGGGGGTTCAGCCTGAGAGACTGGCACGATTTGGTTGCAATTAAATAATAAACTAAACCAATAGGCACGAATCAGCGAATAGCACACACGTACACAGATAAATACTCGAGACAATAAGAGGGCTGTCCTGATGATAAGTAGTTTGTCACTTGTTTTATTGCTAGTGTTATATGAAGTGTATAGTTCGATGCAACGCACCGAGATTAAGTCCTTTCTCGTTGGTTCTAATCTTATCGGCGAGTAAACCCTTAATGATTACTTATGACTATCCTATTTATCTTTCTCCTACTTTTCTACAGACCATAGAATGCATAGGCAATCTAATAAATAGGCGAGGGCAGAGGCATGGCGACCCGATCAACGCTCAGCTAGACACAGAGGTTATCAATGCACTAATAAAAGTCACCAAAGACATCAACATATAAACTTTAATTAATGAGAAAGCAGTTTTAAGGGAGTGCAATCTTTCCGTTGTCACATTACACAAGCCACCAATCTTGATGAATTAAAGCTTACTAACACAATAAAACAAAACTACTTAATGAATTAAACACATGCAGAACCTTCTTACAGCTCTTGTATCTTTGATTTGGGTGTGTCTTGTGCTCGCTATTCGACTGAATTCGTCCTTGGTTTCTGTACTTCGGTCTTCGTATATAATATGTGTCACCCCCAAATTCGTCTGGTCTTGGGGTATTTATAGTTTCTGTCTGAGGGTAGGATGCGGCGCATCTAGTAAGTAGATGCGGCGCATTTACTTAACTTCGCGTGGGGTCCAAGATTATAATATTCAGGAATATTCGTACACCGCCAGAAGATGCGGCGTAACTCCATTTATAGATGCGGCGCATGTCCTCTTGTATCTTGGATCGTATCCGGTGAAATATTGATAGTGATGCGCCGTATGTGATAAGCAAGATGCGGCGCATCTGGAGCAGATTAGTCTTGATCTTGTACATTTCAGTAGACTCTTAACTTCTTGCATGTTTTGCCCCATAATTAGTCCAAAATCGCCAAGTTTCACCAAATGCTTGTTTTCGACTGAGAATTACAAAAGTAAACGATTAAGTATCAATCCTCATACATAATATAATAAAACAAGTCAAATTAATAGGATAAATGATAGTAATAAAATGTACTTATTTGAGTTCATCAAATATCCCCCCACTTGAACTTTACTTGTCCCCAAGTAAACCTTAGAATTAATCTTATGAAAATGTATCCTAAAGATGTTAGGATTTATTTTTATATTTAAGCATGTATTCATTTTTTGTCACAATCACACAACCAAACACTTAACGAATTAGAAGTAAAATAAAATATTTCGATAAAAGCAAATCTAATCGTTTAACTGTCCAGTCGCGACGAATATTCTATCATAAGCTTGGCAAGTATACACATCTCCTCTACTAAAGCCAAGGAATAACAAGTCTAAAGCGGTAAAAAGGGTTTTTAGGCTTAAGGGTTAATTATTCTTAATCTCTATCGATCTCAAATTCCAGAAAAGGCGACAAAATCACAAATACATGATCGAATCCACGAACACGATACTTGCAATTGCTCAAATCCTTAACTCGAATAGGCTAAAGATAGGTCCAAACTTCACCAATAATAATATATCAAAAAGGGCGACAAAATCATAAATACATAGCCGAATCCACGACTACGATACTTAAGATTGCTCAAATCCCTAATCTCAATAAATCAAAGGTTTGGTTGGATAAAGAATAATAAAGGGTATGGATAATTTTTGGGATATAAATTGGTGTAAAATAAAAAATAAACAAAACAAATAAATTAAAATCCTAAGTGTGGTTAATCACTATCCCAACCATCCAATGAATAAGACTCATATCATAGAATAACTCACGCTTTAACACTTGAAACACACGCTTTAGGTAGACACGAATTATACTCAACAAGATCTTAATCAAAGAATAAACCTTAGTTGGCCTTCCCATAACTGCCAACTCCCATTCAATCCATAAATATAATATACAACAATTAGTGGTGATATCGACCACTTACATAACTTTTCATCGTTGGTTAAAACAAACATCCAACTTTCTTCTTTTTTTCTTTTTCTTTTCTCATTTTTTTTTTTTTTTTTTTTTTTTTTTTTTTTTTTTATTTTTTTAATAACATAAACATAGATGTGTAAAATTTCACCACATCACCAAAACAATAATTCTGGATAATTTTTCCATACTTTTCATGACTTCAGAAATAACGGTAATAGTGAAAGTAGTAAACACACGAAAAATAAACTCAAAGATATACAATATTTACTTTCACTCCAATTGCATTGTGCAATTTCCCGACCTAACCATAGATAATGAATTACGCACGCGAACACAGGTAATGTAAGGAAACACACTTTGCCTAAAGCAATTAACCAACCACGGATTTTAATCTACAGGGTAGGCTAAGGTGTAAGGGTGTAACGAAACATTTTAACAAAGGTGTAAGAAACGAAAGGAATGGCTCTGAGTGTTTTTCTAGGGGTATCTTACTCTAAAAATGAGAGTAACAAAAGGGTTTATACGGGGTTTAACTAACCAGTGTAGTTAGCTAATAACACATAACATATAAAGGCTATTTGGGTGTAATCCTAGAAATTTACCAATTTAGACAAGTCATTCCAATTATATAAAATAATACTTATTATCGTGGTCTCGAATAGTATACAAGCCAAGTTCTAAAGTTTACAAGTCACCGGCACACTCATAGATTTGTGAATTTTGAAAAATCACAATTTTTAAAAATAACGTCATGTGTGCAGCTATGCAACTTAGACTTTAAACAAAAACATGCTAAAAAATTTGAATTTTGATATATTAAGCACATTTTAAGCATATTTTGAAAAGTTTAGGACAAGTAAGTGTTAAGTGTTCTAATTCTCCAATCCCCCCACTTAAGTTAAACAACGTCCTCGTTGTTTGTATCAAAGGTTAAAAACTGGAAAATAAAAGAATTAGAACAGAAAAACTCCCCTGAGATTTGCTCGGTATGATCCTCCATTTGTATAAAAGCAAAAATCATCTTTCTTGTGGATTAGGACGTTTAAGCTTCATATTAGATGTATCCACAGGAAATGCAAGAATCTATAATACCACCAAGGCTTTAAAACACACCTAGGATAAGAAAGGTTCAAACTTGCATAATACATTAGTAGTTAGGAAAAATAAATCATAAAAAATAAAAATGAAAATCATCAGGTCAGTCGATGCGCCGTATCTTATGGAAGAAGATGCGCCGTATCGAGCCTGGAATAAATACGGATCAGAATAAAAGATGCGCCGCATCCTTAACCAGGGATGCGCTGCATTAAAATAAACTGATAAAAAGTTTTAAAGTCGAAAATAAAAATAAATGCAGAAAAAAATAAAATAAGATATGACCATTGCAGGAGATGCGTCGCATCTCAGGATTGAGATGCGCCGTATCCTCTGCGGCCTGACTGACTTGACACATAAACAGAAAATTAAAAGATAAATCCGGGTTGTCTCCCGGTAAGCACTTGTCTTTATTCCAGAGTCTTCAAGTTAGACTCACGTTCAGCTCTTTAATATCGATACTTCAGTTGGTATACACATAAGTAGTGTGTGCATTAGGCAGTTGCTCCATAACTTCATCAGGTCAGTCGATGCGCCGTATCTTATAGGGGAAGATACGCCGCATCGAGCCTGGAATAATTACGAAATAAGATAAAATAAAGGATAGGATGCGTCGCATCTGTTTTACTAGATGCGGCGCATGTAGTTACCAAACAAACTGTTAACAGTCTGTTGTAATATGGCTCATCCCACAGTTTATCTCTCACGTTCTCTCGTACTCTCATGCTGAACTTAATGCCAGTCTTCATCAGGTATAACAAGAAACATAAACTGAAGCATTAGATATACAGATGTTAGTAATAATCAGTACAGTCCCAAAAGAATATAAGTAATGTACGAGAAAACGTGTCCGTAATGAAAGTGCAAAGAGTGGTCAAGCTGTAGGCTGGTCGGGAGTCACGTCATCTGATTGTGCTCCTGAAGTACTAGCTTCGTCAGTCCTGCGGCGAACCCTGTGCTCGTATGTGATAATCCCTCTGACATAAGCACCATCCGGAAGGTGGTGGCTGACCCCATTAAGAGTCATCACCCTACTGACGCCGTCGACTAACCAGCTCGTATCTCTCCTCAATCCAGCAAGCTCAACTCTCTGTGCCTCGAGACTCTCTCTCAATGACCTAACCTCAAGCTCCAATCTCTCAACTCTCTGTCCAATAGTGCGGGGAGCTGGTGGTGCTGGTGCATGTACTTCCTCCTGAGCAGGAGCAGCAGCTGGGGCTGCCTGAGCATCCCCCTGCTTCGGCTCAGCAGGCCTAGATGGTCATAATGGTGCCCAGAAGTATCTACCCATCATCTCCTCGCATATCCCAAGCCTAGTCGCAAGGTAGTCTGCATCCATACCAGGTAATCTAGCTACATCAATCGGGAGATCAGCGGGAATCTCATCACCTAATATCCCAAAGTGCCTAGCAAGACGAGAGACAAAATGACCCCCAGTCATTTGGCTCCTACCATCTCTTCCTGGAGCAACCCTGTGTAAATAATGTGCTAAGAAGTGAGGGATGTTCACCACAGCTCCCTCGTCCATGCTCCGTAAGAGAAAAAGATCCAAAGTAGTCACTTTCTCAGGGGATTGTCCCCTCCCGGCAATAGTCAGGGCGATCAGACGATGACAAAGCCTCCTCAATGGCTCCCTAATCAATGTGTATGAAGGAGTGGTGGTGGTGGAATCACCCCCAGATGAAATCTCAACCCAATAATCTCCTAACTCCCCACGATCTGAAACAATCCTTAGACTGTCAGCCCAATAATCAGCAAAACCTGGGGATGCCATTTCTGCTGTAGTGTGCAATCCGAGAGCTAGTATGAACTGTCCCATAGACATCCTTCGCTCAAAACCACCCAGTCTGAATACCAAAGTGTCAAATGTGTCAAGACCCAGGTCAGTCTCCCTGTAGTGTATTGTGCAGAAAAACTCCAACATCAAAACCTTAATCAACGGTTCCTCAATCCTAAACAACCTTTCCCAGGCGTAAGACCTGAATAAAACCTGCCCCTCCCCATCTTTGTGTATCATCTCCAATCTAGTTCGTAAATCCTCAGCAACGTTACCCTCATCAATACTCCTGATGCTGTCAAAATCCAAAATTGGAACGCTGAACACTTTCCTCTGATAAAACTTTCTAAGTCTAGTCATATAATCATCAACGGCACCCTGTGTTAGCCCCATTGTTTCAAAACGAAGCCATGGGTGTCTACGGGCGGCATCAGGTAACGCCATCTGAAATAAATTTTCAAAGTTAATAAGCAGTCTGCAAGAAAGGTAGATACGGCGCATCTGATTTAATCAGTGCGGCGTATCTGCACAAAGTATAAGGGATGCGGAGCAATAGATGAGATACGGCGTATGGAGATGCGTCGTATCTAGATTAAGCAATACGGCGTATCTAGAATTTTATTAATTTGGAAATAGGTCGTTACGCCGCATCAATCAACCTAGATGCGCCGCATCTAAAAGCATATCAGTATAAAATAAAGGGGATCAGGCAGACTTTACAAGAATCCGTATCCGTGACGTAAACTCCCACTTAATATCACAGTATCATATACTCATTATAACAGTTCTAAAGGCTCATTACATTCTACTAATCCATCTTCCCGCTAAATATTCAAAATCGAATTCAAAACCCAAATTTTCGGTTAAATCAAACTAGGCCAGAAATTCGATGATTTACGCAAGTTAAATACGGGGAAGATCATCTATTACAAGCTCTAATCATATCTCTATATCATTTAAGCACAAACCGAATTAATCATATAAACCCTAATTTTCGTATTAACCAAGATTAAATTGAAATGGAAGAATTACCTTAATTTTATGATTAGGTGAAGGATTATAGATCGGATTAGAGGCGGATTTAAGAAAAATGATCGGAATTAGAGTATAATTTTTACTGTGTGTAAGTCCTTAACTGTGTGAGTTTTTGCGGTAAGAATGTTAGATCCGGCGCATTCCCGTCGTATTTATAGGGCAAAACGATGCGCCGTATTGAAAAATTGGGATGCGCCGTATCTATTTAATCTCGTTGACTAGTCAATGTGTCCTAGATGGTCAGAGATACGGCGCTTTGGATAGTTAGATCCACCGTATCGCTATGTTAGTGAACGAAAATTAAATAAGGCACGTACCTTGGCCTCCGCAACACGATTCTTTATACATCAAATTGGGGTAAAACGGTTATACCATATGATGTAATTTAATTCAAAATAAGAGCAATAGGCATAAACGTTTTATTAACAATTGTAATCTTATTGTTGTGAGGATAAGGATTTATTCCGAGGTTAGGAACAAATATCGTTTTAAAGCGTACAAAATTAAGATTACAATTTGAATCAGATGTATAATAATGATAATAAAATTGAGATTATAATGTGGAGAACTTCCCTTTGGGTTGGTTGAATAATCGAAGAAGTTACGTTTGATCACTCAAGCTAGCTTCTCTCGGTTTGGTTCAGAATGTAATCTTTCATGGTGATGCTTGAATCATCCTTTATCCTGAAAATAAACAACTTGCACACGAGAGTAGCGGACCGATCAAAGTAAATATCAAAAATCAATTATATTTATCAAATTATATTCGTCGTATTAACAAAAGTTAATGCGCCGTATTTTCGTTACATTTCAAAATACAAAATTTTTGATTCAGAAGATGCGCCGTATCGATAAAAATCGATACGTCGTATCTGTTTAATAATTCGAAAACTGTTTTTAATTAAAATAATAGATACGCCGTATCTGCTGAAGCATATGCGTCGTATGGCGTTAACGTTTAGAATTTTTTTTTTTTTTTTTTAATTAAAAACAGATACGCCGTATCTTGGGAAAAAGATGCGTCATATCGCTTTATCGCTTAGAAAAAATTTCTTATTAAAAACAGATACGCCGTATCTTGGGGAAAAGATGCGTCGTATCGAATTAATTAAACGCGTTGTATTTTATAAAAATTGAACGCAATACGCCGTATATAAGGAATCAGATGCGCCGTATCGTTCGATTTAGCTCAGTACAACGATAGCAGAAAACAAAAAATATGAAAAATTAAAAACAAATAAAACACACGAAAATAAAAACAAAATAAAAGCAAACAAATAACACACAAAAACAGAAAATATGCAAAATAATACAATGAATGCAAATTAATCTAATACACGACAGAATTAGCGGTTAGATTAAAAAAATTAAAAACCTAATTAAAATACTAATCAAATTAACAGATAATAACAATTCACTCCCCGGCAGCGGCGCCAAAAACTTGATGCGTGCGATGTGTCGTTGCGGTTTAGCAGTATTAATGCCTACTCAAGTTTTAAATTTATATTTAGCCGACTTATCAATAACACACACACTTAACGAGCAGTGTACCCGGTCAGTATGAATATAATGGTAAGTAGAGTGTCGATCACTAAGAGTGGAACGTATTATCTAGTTATTCTAATCAGTATTTTAATATATTAAGTTAGCTATACAATCTAATCTAACGCAAGGGGGGTTCAGCCTGAGAGACTGGCACGATTTGGTTGCAATTAAATAATAAACTAAACCAATAGGCACGAATCAGCGAATAGCACACACGTACACAGATAAATACTCGAGACAATAAGATGGCTGTCCTGATGATAAGTAGTTTGTCACTTGTTTTATTGCTAGTGTTATATGAAGTGTATAGTTCGATGCAACACACCGAGATTAAGTCCTTTCTCGTTGGTTCTAATCTTATCGGCGAGTAAACCCTTAATGATTACTTATGACTATCCTATTTATCTTTCTCCTACTTTTCTACAGACCATAGAATGCATAGGCGATCTAATAAATAGGCGAGGGCAGAGGCATGGCGACCCGATCAACGCTCAGCTAGACACAGAGGTTATCAATGAACTAATAAAAGTCACCAAAGACATCAACATATAAACTTTAATTAATGAGAAAGCAGTTTTAAGGGAGTGCAATCTTTCCGTTGTCACATTACACAAGCCACCAATCTTGATGAATTAAAGCTTACTAACACAATAAAACAAAACTACTTAATGAATTAAACACATGCAGCACCTTCTTACAGCTCTTGTATCTTTGATTTGGGTGTGTCTTGTGCTCGCTATTCGACTGAATTCGTCCTTGGTTTCTTTACTTCGGTCTTCGTATATAATATGTGTCACCCCCAAATTCGTCTGGTCTTGGGGTATTTATAGTTTCTGTCTGAGGGTAGGATGCGGCGCATCTAGTAAGTAGATGCGGCGCATTTACTTAACTTCGCGTGGGGTCCAAGATTATAATATTCAGGAATATTCGTACACCGCCAGAAGATGCGGCGTAACTCCATTTATAGATGCGGCGCATGTTTTGCCGGGACAAAAGGATTTATAGTGGTTCGGCTACGAAGCTCTTCTTCGCCCTACTCCACTCCCCGAGTACCACACTCGAGAGTTTCAAGCACTATGTCAACAACCTCCCTTAAGGCGAAGAAAACCGTACACGTCGCTTAACTTGTTTTCCGACACTAAGCTAGATGTCGAGTGCTAATCTTAGCTAGCACCAATCTACCACGATCCACACGATCAATCACTCAAGCCCACTGTGTTGGGAATTAAATATTCTGAAGTTAGAGTATTAGAAATTACTCTAAGTCAAAGGTACTGCTAGTTCATGATCAAAGTACTGCTACTACATCAAAGTACTGCTGATCAGTGACTCATAGGATAAGATCAAGAAGATATTTATTGTATTTTGGTCAAACATATACGGTAGATAATATCTTACTCCATGTGCTTAGTTAACAAGTTGTATACATAGATACATGTTGTATCTTATGTACTGACACAATATGCATAAGTTAAACAAGTAAGTCGGTCAAGACTTTTAGCAAATTTGTAAAGATCTTTTGCAACTATAAAAGAGATCTTAGACTAGTGATTATGTAGAGAGACACACATGCATAACATAGACTCATAACTGTTAAGACATAGAACAAACACAAATCACAAGTTGTAACATAAGATTCAAGGTTTTGTAACCCTAGTGAAAAACTCAAGATCACTCGTATTATTTGGAATAATATTGAATCGTTTAGTGAAATACTTTCTTTGTTCATTGTCAAGTAACAAATATAATTCTTCCATTTCCATAACATACATAACCTTCTAAGTGTGGTTAAGTAAATTCCGCGTGCTTAATCATATTAAGTCAATATATCTTATACACAAAGACACAAGGTTTAACCACCTTAACCGTGTATCAAACAGAAGAGGACCTCCACAGTTGGTATCAAAGCTAGAGGTTGATATATTTGAATTAGAAGAAACAGAAATGGAAGCTCATGATGTTCAAACAAATGTTGCTGCAAAGTTGCCCATAATCAAACCCAATGAGTTTGAGTTATGGAGGATGAGAATTGAGCAATATTTCATGGTCCAAGATTATACTCTTTGGGATATAATTATATATGGTGATTCCTTTTCACCAAGCTACTCAGAGGTTGTTCTAGAAGGTAAAACAAGTAGAAAAAGAAATACTGGACCAGTGTCAAATGAAGAGAAGATACTGAAGAGAAATGATCAGAAAGCAAGAAATTTGCTGCTTATGACCATTCCTGGTGAGCAGATGCTATCATTCAACAAGTATCTTGATGCAAAAACTCTTTTTGAAGAGATTTGTGCATATTTTGGTGGTAATGAAACTACCAAAAAGACACAGAAGACACTACTAAAGCAACATTTTGAAAACTTTACTGCTTTTAGTAATGAGTCTCTTGATAAGCTATTCTCAAGATTACACAAGCTTGTCAGTCAGTTAGCTGTGTTAGGTGTTGAGACAGAGAAGGAAGATCTCAACATGAAGTTTTTAAGAAGTCTACCTGATGAGTTCCACACTCATGTTATTGTCTGGATGAACAAACCAGACATTGAAACAATGAAGCTCAATGATTTGTATAACAACTTCAAAATTGTTGAACAAAGTCTTAGAAAGTCTGGAACTTATGGTACTAGTTCTGGAAACGTGGCACTCTTGTCAGTTCCTAGTATTAGTAAGAATGAAGAGGTAGATGAAGGTGAAAGTGCTCCTTCTACAAGTTCTCACAAGGATGTTGCTGGTCTTGGAGATTCAACATTCTATGCTTTCATTACCAGTCAATCTAATGGCTCTCCTCTCAACCATGAAGACCTTGAGCAGGTAGATGGTGATGATTTGGAAGCTATGGATATCAAATGGCAGGTTGCTTTGCTTAGCATGAGGGCTAAGAAGTATTGGCAAAGAACTGGGAAGCAGATTACCATAAATGGTAATGATACTGCTGGGTTTGATAAGAAGAAAGTAGAGTGTTTCAACTGTCATAGGTTAGGACACTTTGCTAAGGAGTGTAGAAGCCCAAGAAAGCAGGAGAACAGAAACACATGGTATAAGCAAGATAGGAAAAAGGAAGTTACTGTTGAAGAGCCAAAGGCTATGTTGGCTATTGATGGTATTGGTTATGATTGGAGCTCTATGACTATTGAAGAGGATGCACCACCAAATGCTGCTCTTTTGGCCAATGAATTTGCTCTAATGGCTCATTCTGATTCAGAGGTAAACAATATTACATCTTGTACTGAATCATGTCCTAATCTTAAAGCTTATGAAGACCTTAATAAAAGATTTGAAGCTCATAAACAAGAGCTGCTTGATTCTTTGTTTAATTTGGCTAATCACAAAAGAGGTCTAGGTGTTTTAGAAAAACAAGTTTTACATTTTAAAAATAATGAAATTCATTTTGCTGATGACATCAATATACTAAAAAATGACATTAAGATCAGAGATGAGTGTATTGTTGAGTTGAATGAATCATTAGCTAAACATAAGAATGAAAGAGAAAATGTAAAGGTTTCTGTGGATGTATTAGCACATTCCTCAGAAGGATTCAATAGACTTTGGGAAGCCCAAGTTATTGATAAAGTTAATTCTGGTGTTGGATTTAAGTCTGTACCCCCACCATACAGAGGTGTTCATTCACCTCCAGGTATTGATTTAGCACACACAGGGTTACCTGAGTTTCAAGAACCAATCATGGAATATGGTTCTAAGGTCACTAAATCTCCAAAGATAGAGAAGGTAAGTAAAAGTTTAGATAAAACTTTATCTTATCAGGACAAGGTGTCCTTTGTTAAGAAAGGAGATGCTATAGTTGTTGAAGATTGCACAACTGATAGTGATAGTGAAGAAGAACAGGTTATGTCTAAACCTGTATTGGTTAAGAAAGTAGGAACAAGTCTTCCTAAGATAGTCAATCACAACACTAACAGGCCTAAGTCAAATGTTAAGACAGTTAGGAAACCAGTTAGATATTGTGAACAATATAGAACTACAAACAAGCCCAGAGGTAACCAAAGGAATTGGAACAACCTCAAGTCTAACCAATTAGGTGATGACTTTGTATTTTACAATAAAGCTTGTTATACATGTGGTAGTTTTGACCATCTTGCAGCTTTCTGCAACCAAAGGGTAACTGGGTATGAAAACAATAGGGTGAACTACAAAAGGCAAACTTCTCAAACTCTTTTTCACTCTAATACTCATAGAATTAAACCCAGAACAGTCTCAAACAAGTCTGGACCCAAAGGTCCTGTTAGACAAAAAGGTCCTGTTAACAAGGTACTGCCAGAACAAATTAAAGGTACTGGTAAATATAAAGGTACTGTTAGACCTTTGATGACTGTTAACCCAAAATCAACAGCTAAGGATGCAAAAACAACTTTCAAACATGCATCTAAAACTGTTCTAAGGCCCATTCAATCAAAAGCAGTTGTCCACAAACAAATTTGGAGACCAAAGGGTGTGACTTCAAAGTTAGCAGACTCTGCTGAACATGTTACTCACTCTGCTGCTAAGGGTAATAGGGCAAATGTTGTTAAGGCCTCAGCATGTTGGATTCAAAAATCCAATGTTGCATCAACAGTCCTTAAAAGATTAAACTATATTGATGCAAGAGGCAGATTCAAGTCAGTAATGGCTTGGATCCCCAAAGAAAACTAACTTTCTTATTTGTGTGCAGGGACATTCTATTGATCATCAAGATCAAGGATACTCAGATAGTGGATGTTCCAATCACATGACAGGCAACATGTCTTATCTTTCAGACTTTCAAGAATTCAATGGAGGATATGTTACCTTTGGAGGTGGTTTTCGTGGCAAAATTTCTGGTAAAGGTACTATTAAAACCGGAAATTTAGATTTTGAAAATGTGTACTATGTACAAGAGTTAAAGTATAATCTTTTTAGTGTTTCACAAATGTGTGACAAAAAGAATAATGTTCTTTTTACTGACACTGAATGTCTTGTTCTATCTAAGGATTTTAAGATGCCTGATGAAAATCAAGTACTTCTTAGAATTCCTAGAAAGGCCAACATGTATAGTGTTGATATGAAGAACATCATTCCTAAAAAGGATTTAACTTGTCTTGTATCAAAGGCCACATTGGATGAATCAATGTTATGGCATAGAAGGCTTGGTCATATTAACTTCAAAACCATAAATAAAATTGTTAAGAATGGTTTGGTAAGAGGTTTACCTCACAAAAGATTTGAAAATGATCAAACATGCATTGCTTGTCTAAAAGGCAAACAACACAAAGCCACTTGTAAGCCCAAAATTTTTAACTCTATCAATCAGTCATTGTTTATGCTGCATATGGACTTATTTGGACCAGTTTCAGTAAGAAGTATACAACATAAAAAATATTGTCTTGTTATAACTGATGACTATAGCAGATTTACATGGGTTTTCTTTTTAGCCACTAAGGATGAGACATCAAGCATCCTTAAGGAATTCATTACACTGATAGAAAACCAAGTAAGCAAGAAAGTCAAAGTCATTAGGAGTGATAATGGGACAGAGTTTAGAAATAGAGTTATGGATGATTTCTGCAAAGAAAAAGGTATTAGGAGAGAATATAGTGTTGCTAGAACACCACAACAGAATGGAGTGGTTGAAAGAAAGAATAGAACACTAATTGAAGCTGCTAGAACAATGTTAGCTGATTCTAAGCTACCAATAATCTTTTGGGCAGAGGCACTTAACACTGCTTGCTATGTTCAAAATAGAGTTTTAGTTGTGCAGCCTCACAATAAGACATCATATGAACTCTTTAATGGTAGAACTCCTGCAATAGGATTTCTTAGACCTTTTGGATGTCATGTGACAATTCTCAATACCTTAGACCATTTAGGAAAATTCGATGGTAAAGCAGATGAAGGTTTCTTAGTTGGATATTCTCTTGTTAGCAAAGCTTTTAGAGTTTACAACTTAAGAACTGAGAAAGTTCAAGAAGAACTACATGTGGAGTTTCAGGAAAACAAATCCAGTGTAGTAGGTCAAGGACCAAAATGGATATTTGATCTTGATTATCTAACAAACTCTATGAATTATTTACCTATTGTTGCAGAAACTAATAATTTTTCAGGTTCACAAGCAACAAATGAGGTGGAGTTAGATAAAGATCAATCTGATGTCATTATGCCATTGTGGTCAAGTACCAGTGTGGATTTAGCTTCAAAAAATGATGAATCTTCTTCTGGTAAAGCAAAAGAGGATGTTGAGGCTCAAAAAAAAGATGTTGGAACAGAGGAACAACTCAATATGTTGAATATTGAAAGTACTGCTGAGACAGAGCAAGGTACTGTGAGTACTTCTCAAGGTACTGGTGGTTCATTTGAAGGTACTGTTAGTTCAGTTGAAGGTACTGCTGGTCCTTCACACTCAAAAGATGCAGAGTTCCAAGAAGATGAAGTGGATTTGACTAATCTTTCATCATCGTATCATGTTCCCACTACACCACACACAAAAATTCACAAAGTTCATTCCCTAGATAATGTGATAGGAGATATACAATCTGGTGTGAAGACAAGAAGACAATTGGTCTCTTCAGACCAACAAGGGATTCTTGATGCCCTTTATGCTTCAAAACAACATGAACTTTCAAACTCATGTTTATTTGTATGTTTTCTCTCTCAAAAGGAACCAAAGAATATTCTTACAGCCCTAGATGATTCAAGCTGGGTAGAGGCTATGCAAGAAGAGCTTCTTCAGTTCAAGATTCAAAAGGTTTGGGTGCTAGCTGATTTACCTACAGGTGAGAAGCTAATTGGCACTAGATGGGTTTTTAAGAACAAAAGGGATGACAGAGGAATTGTGATCAAGAATAAGGCTAGACTAGTAGCACAAGGGTACACACAAGAAGAAGGAATAGATTATGATGAAGTTTATGCTCCAGTAGCAAGGATTGAGGCAATTAGGCTGTTTCTAGCTTATGCTTCATTTTTAGGCTTCACAGTCTACCAAATGGATGTCAAAAGCGCATTTTTATATGGTGAAATTGAAAGAGAGGTGTATGTTTCACAACCTCCTGGCTTCATTGATCCATTACATCCAAACAAAGTGTACAGAGTAGTGAAAGCTCTCTATGGCCTTCATCAGGCACCAAGAGCTTGGTATGCAACACTTGCTTCCTACTTATTAGAAAATGGATTTCAAAGAGGGAAGATTGATCAGACACTTTTCATCAAACAGCACAAGAAGGATCTTCTGTTAGTGCAGGTGTATGTGGATGACATTATCTTTGGATCTACAAGGAAGGAAATGTGTTTAGAATTTGAGAAGCTTATGAAAGATAAGTTTCAGATGAGTTCTATGGGAGAACTTACATTCTTTTTGGGTTTGCAAGTTAAGCAATCATCTGAAGGCATATTTATTAGTCAAGACAAATATGTTGCAGAGATACTTAGAAAATTTCAATTTGCTGATTCAAAAATAGCAAGCACACCAATGGACTCAGAGAAGCACCTTCTGAAAGATGAAGATGGAGAAAATGTAGATGTACACAATTACAGATCTATGATAGGCTCTTTGATGTATCTTACATCATCTAGACCTGATATCATGTTTCCTGTTTGTGTCTGTGCAAGATTTCAAGTTACTCCAAAGGTTTCTCATTTAACTGCAGTCAAGAGAATTTTTAGATATCTCAAAGGTCAACCAAGGTTGGGTATATGGTATTCTAGCGAATCTCCTTTTGATTTGGTAGCATATTCGGATAGTGATTATGCTGGTGCTAGCTTAGACAGAAAGTCAACAACTGGAGGATGTCAATTCCTTGGGTGTAGACTTGTCTCATGGCAGTGTAAGAAGCAAACAAGTGTGGCAAATTCAACAACTGAAGCTGAATATATAGCTGCTGCAAGTTGCTCTAGTCAAGTTCTATGGCTTCAAAACCAACTCCTTGATTATGGGTACAATTTCTTAAACACTGTTATTTATATTGATAATAGTAGTACAATTTGTATTATTAAAAATCCGGTACAACACTCTAAAACAAAACACATTGAAATTAGGCATCACTTTATAAGAGATTGCAATGAGAAAAGATTAATTCAAGTTCTTAAAATTGCTTCAGAGCATAATTTTGCAGATCTGTTAACTAAAGCTTTTGATGTTTCAAGGTTTCAGTACTTAATAGCAAGTATTGGAATGCTTAATCTTTAAATTTTCAATATGATGTGTTTTTGTACATAAATTTTTAAAAGTACTGCTGGATTTATAAGGTACTGCTATATCAAAATTTGAATTGTGTTATTCATACAGTTGGTTTTATGACTATTCTAATGCAAGACAAGTACTTTGTACATTGTTCTTTTGGTTTTAGACTAACTATTTCAGGTATGAATATGTAAACACAAAGGATATTACAAGTGAAATGGGAACAGCAGAATGCTTATTAAATTGCTGACCATAGTAGATTTATGATGGACTGAGTTTAGGAATTAAACCTCCTTAAAACTTCTTTCTTGAAATCTAGTTATGATATTTCACAATTGAATTGATGACTTAGTTGATCAGATAGTAACTGATACAACTCACTTTCTATCATTTTATACTTTCAAGTATAATGAGTTAGTCTAAGGACATCTGATAGAAATAACAGCTAGTAAAAGTGAATCTAACACTTGTGTTGGAGGTAACAATTGCTATGAGCTGGAAACCCTGTCAAGAAAATCTTTTGAATAGATTTATCTTTTCACAGGCAGTTAGTGATAACTGAAATACATTGGTTCTCACACAACCAGAGGTTATTTTTAAACCGAAATTTTGATTAGGTGTCTGTTACACACTTGATTCTTTCAAAATGGTTGAATGTAGTATGATTTTTCAATTCTAAAATCATAAACATACTACTAAGCTAAATGATTTCTTAAAAGGATTTTCAAGGATTCAGAAAAACCATTCATTGATGGATTATGAATCAAAATGTCCACTGATTCACCTCTCATAGGAGTTAACACACCTAGAAGTGATGAGGACAGCAACTTAAACTCTTAAGGAATTGATGGCTTCATGTACAATATTGTCTGAAAATAAGTTCAAACTGATAGATCAGGTGATATGAAGAGAAGTTCTTTAGTACATAGTGAGATCTTCCAAACAAGGGGAGGAAACAAAAGTTATTTGCTTCAGGGGAGGAAATAATTGCCCAGAAAAGGAAGAATAATCCAATATATGGAAGGAGAAGACAAGAGCATACAAGATGATGATGTAGAAGTTGAAAATGATTAGAACAGATCAAATATCTAGAAGGGATGAAGCATTCCAAAAGGAGAAAGTTCTATCTAGATCAAACGAAGGAAAGATTCAATTTCAGTTCATTATGTTTGTTTATCACTTGCAAAGGCATGCTGATAGATGATTTCACTTGTTGAAATCATTGCCTCTTACAATTCCTCCATCCAAGGAAATTGCACCATCTTTTGGTACAATGTTTTGATATTGCTGAAGTCAAAGAAGAACAAAGCAGATGAGTTCAGAATAGAAGAATAGTTCAGATTCATGAAGTGTTTGAAAGATCTTCACAAGTCCTCATTTAATTCAGAAAACATGTTTGAATTGATTCACATGTTTAGGGGAGGATTGTTGGGAATTAAATATTCTGAAGTTAGAGTATTAGAAATTACTCTAAATCAAAGGTACTGCTAGTTCATGATCAAAGTACTGCTAGTACATCAAAGTACTGCTGATCAGTGACTCATAGGATAAGATCAAGAAGATATTTATTGTATTTTGGTCAAACATATACGGTAGATAATATCTTACTCCATGTGCTTAGTTAACAAGTTGTATACATAGATACATGTTGTATCTTATGTACTGACACAATATGCATAAGTTAAACAAGTAAGTCGGTCAAGACTTTTAGCAAATTTGTAAAGATCTTTTGCAACTATAAAAGAGATCTTAGACTAGTGATTATGTAGAGAGACACACATGCATAACATAGACTCATAACTGTTAAGACATAGAACAAACACAAATCACAAGTTGTAACATAAGATTCAAGGTTTTGTAACCCTAGTGAAAAACTCAAGATCACTCGTATTATTTGGAATAATATTGAATCGTTTAGTGAAATACTTTCTTTGTTCATTGTCAAGTAACAAATATAATTCTTCCATTTCCATAACATACATAACCTTCTAAGTGTGGTTAAGTAAATTCCGCGTGCTTAATCATATTAAGTCAATATATCTTATACACAAAGACACAAGGTTTAACCACCTTAACCGTGTATCAAACAGAAGAGGACCTCCACCCACTGGCTTCAAGAGATCTCCAAGATCTCGACACGATCACAATGATCAACAATCACTTGACTAACACTATCCTATTCACCCTTGATCTTCTTGATCAATCACACAAGCCCAATGGCTTCAAGAGATATTCACTATCTCTATAAGATCACAATGATCTTCACTCACACTCTCACAAAAGGAAAATGATCTTGATGTATGCTATGATACAACAAGGATGTAACAAATGTTACAAGAAGCCTAACAACTACTACAACTCTTGTATCTTCTTGATACCTTGAGTTCTTCTCTTGCACTTGAAGAGGAATGACAACACCTTGTATCAACTTGGATACTTTGTGTTCTTCTCTTGCTATTGAAGAGGAATGAAGAGGATCTCTAAGTTGGATGATTGGATCACTCTTGAACAAAAGAAAAACTAAACTAAATGATCAAGAAAAGAAAATGGTGTGAGGGATTTAGACTCAGAAGTTTCTATGTGAAAAAGGGTGAAGAAAATCTGTGAAGTGGGCTGGTATTTATAGGCAGAAAAAATCTGGCCGTTACAGAGGGACGACTCCACTAAATCACCGACGGCTCCACTAAATTTAGTGGAACCGTGGAGCCGTGTCAGACAAAGATGCTCCATTTTTTGTCTTTTCTGGTGAAAACTTATTTGGGAAGTTTGTAGCTAGTTTTGGGGGGAAAAATAGCTGTTATGTATTTTAAAATTATTTTTCCATTAAAACATTTCTTAATTATTCAAAAATAATTTGTAAAGTATATTTTTGAAGAAAATGTTTTGTCACATAAAAATGTGAAGTATTAAATCCAAATTTACTTCTTTGATCATTAGTGAAGTTGTAAATTTGTTCTAGAGTGATTTGTGTAGAAACGAGATCTTCCGATTAAAAACTTGTTTACGTTAATTTTAACGTAACGTGATTTCACATTTTGTCATCCTCAAAACGCGAAGTTATCGAAAGATAGAAATAACATTTTTAGAACATTATTTGCATCAACAATCTCCCCCTTTTTTGATGATGACAAAACATAAACTCATTTTATGTTAAAATTAATTTTAACAAGTTTTTAATGAGTTTACTCCCATTTCTCTCCCTTTTTGTCGAAGCAAAAAGGTTGCTAAGGCTCCCCCTTGATGTATACCCCCTTGTTTGGAGGACACCAAGGAATTGAGCAATGATTCGTGCTACGGAACAAGGTTAGATAACACATATACAAAATCTAACATGTAGCACTTATGACAAATATCTAGCCTTCCAAAAAATAGACTAAGAAACCAAGCCCCCAAAGATAAAACAACCACATAAAGAGAGCATCCATTCATAAAGAAAAACAAGGGTCATACATAAGTATGACTACATAATAAGCATAAAGAAAATGGACAACAAGAAGCATAAATCCCTAATGACTAGAGGCAAGCTTCATTTCCAAGAAATGTCCTAAAGGTTTATTGGTGAAAAGCTAAACAAGATCATGTTTAGTTTTGTGGGCTATGAGGTGGTGGAGATGGTGACATCATGGGAGGTTGTGGTGGTGTTAAAAGATGTTCCACATAGGAGAACATGAAGTGGATTTCATCTCTCAAAAAGAAGATGAGGTTACGGTTGTGGAGGCAACATAGGTAATTCGCACTATGTATATCAAAGGGATGAGGTTGGATGGGTTGAGCCATGATAGGAGAGGGTGGTGGTGGTGAGTTTTTGATGATAGAGTTGGCATAGCATAGTCCAATGGAGTTATGGGTGAGAGTGTGTAATCCATTGAGGATGGTATGGTGTTGAGGGAAGGAGATGATGAAGATGTTGTGTAGGTAGAGGATGTTTTGGAAGGTGCATTACGTGGTGATGGTGAGTTGGGAGTAGCTTGGGAAGGTGGTGTCATTGCTTCATCATCTTTTGTAAGATTCACAAAGAGAGGTCTTGTTGGTGGTCTTATGGTTATTCTAGGTTTCTTTGAGATGTGAGAAGTGGATCCTTGTGTGGAGGACATGATGTGTGTGTGTGATGTGGGGTTGAAGATGATGTGCAAGATAATCTTACAAGGATGAGGCCTTATATAGGCAAGATGGGTGAAATTTGAATTAAAGTGGATAGGAGTGTCCTATGGTGTAGCAAGGGAATCTTAGGGTGTATGTGAGGTTGGAAAACTTGCAGGTTTGAGGTTAGGGTTGCAGGGATTTAGGAGAAACAATGAAAATTTGTCAAACAGGTACACGGTTCCTCTAAACATCACACGGTACCGTTAAATTTAAAGGTACCTTGTTCTATTTAGTGGTACCGTGACACTATTTTCACGGATTTTCATGTGTAGGCTAGTTTTGGGCAGCTAAAGGGATGTTTTCTAGGGGAACTAGTTCCTGGAAATGATAGTGCCTTAAATCAATAGAGATTTATTTTCCTAATATGTCCCATATCAAGCTACTTCTAGCATATAAAGATCATCATGTGATTTTCCAAGATAATCATAAGCATGCAAGCAAAGTGGACAAAACAAGCAATCATCCAAATATCACATGAGATATCCATGCAAAGTGATAGATTAAGCTTTAAGCATGCAATAGTATTAATCTATTATAGATAAATCCTAATAGTAATACTAATCTCTTCCTAACTACTTATGAGCTGAGCTTTCTCCCGTTTTCATCACACTCACGTCTTGAGCATGCATCTCATTCTCATGATTTGGATCATCAAAGGGTGCATAGTGGGTGGAGGACTCAGGAATAAGAATGGATGAGACATATGACTCGTTTAGAGGTTTCATGACGGGTTTGAGGAGTGAATATTGAGGATTACGAAGGTAAGGGTGAGAGTTCATGAAGTGGTGATAGAGACGGGTTAGGTACATCCCATAGGGTATCAATTTATTTTTGTTACCCTTGAGATGTACAATTCGCTTAGCGAAGAAGTAGGCGAGATTGTAAGGTTGTTGGGTGAGGAGACAGTAAATCATATGAGCACAACACACCAGAAGTTGCTCACGATTTCCTGTTAGACTTAGAACATTTTCTCGCAGGATGACTGCCCAAGAAAGTAGTTCATGACGAACCTCATCCAGACGAATTTTCGTTGGATTTGGGTAAGAGGAAGAGTACTTATAAGTACGAATGAGTTTGGTCAGTTCGGTTGGAGAGGGTATGTAGGAACAATATGGACTATCCTCTTCACGAAAGTTGAAGAGGGACTCAAGACACCAATCTTCAGTATAGGCACATTGCCCATGATTGGGAATTCGGAGAATTTGAGAAAATTACTCAAGGGTTAGGACAAATTTGAAATTTCGGACCCAAAACAAAAGTGACAAAGAGTGATACTCGTTACGTACGAGTTCAACTTGTCGAAAGAATTCCAACACAAAACGAGGACAAATGTGCTCGTTAATGTGGAGTAAGCAATCTAATCCTATAGCTCTAAAGGAAGTGTTGATATCACGATGATAAATTAGGGATGGATCAACGACTCTGCCTTCATGATACCGACGGGTTTCAAGATTGACATAGGCACGAATGTGGTTTCCGGGTGTTGTGGGTTCACAAGAGATTTGGGGTGTATAGGTATCGGTTAGAAGAGGATCAAAATCATACTCATGAGACATTTTTGTTTCTTATAAAGAAGATTTTAGGAAAAATAAGAATAGTGAGTAGTTGCATTAATGACACGAGCCTAGTGTGTGCCTATATGCAAACTATATGGAGGTGCGGTAATCTCGACTCTAGAATTAAAATAATGAGATTACCCAAACACTCCTAATTTACTTTTGCTCAAGCAAATATGTCAAAAAGTACATATTGATTATGTAATTCGATCAATATTCGCGAGATCATGTATGCATGAGAAAAATGTTTTTAGTTTGCATCAACAATGCACGAAAAGTTTTTCATGAACCTAATTTTGTGAAAATTTTCGAAAACAATGGAATTGGGGTGTTTGGCAACTTTAATGTTTTGGTGCTATGGGTTTTAAAAAATTTGAGTGTTGATGACTTCTAATTCCAAGTTTCCTAGACATGAATATGTGATTCAATTTTTTTTATGAAAATCCTATGTGAAGGGAATCACATGTTGTCTAATCTTAGTATAAAGAATTAAAAATTGAAAAGCCCAAATTCAATTTTCATGTATGAACAAACCCTAGACTCAAAATTGAAGAAAATTAAAGTAAGATAACTTACAATTCTTGTTGAAAGAGTGGAAGTGATTGATAATTTTGAAAATCAATGTCTTCAATATGATCTTGAAGGGATGTAATTGAATTTTAGAGTGTGAGGTTTGGTTTTGACAGTAGTTGCAGAAGTTGGGAAGGTTTGAATTTGGTAATGTGGGAAAAAGGGGACTAAAATACGGGATGTATCAGATACACGGTTCCACGGTACCGTTAAATTTAACGGTGCCGTGCCACCTTTCGTGGAGCCGTGATCTGATGGGATGAAATTTCGTCCTATTTTGATTTTTGACGAATAAGTCTCGCTGATTTAGTGAGACTTTTTGACACGAGGAAAGAATTTATACCTAATAAATTCTTTTGACGAGGGGAACCTAGTCTAGACGAGATGACTTCAAAGAGTCATGAGATTTATGGAATATGTTCCATCATTCCTAGACCTAGACGAAGGTAATTGAAGGATTCTCGTTTGAGAGGTTTGGTTAGGATGTCGGCGATATTGTCTTGAGAAGGAACTTTCTCAATAGAAATATTTCCTTTCTGAACATTATCGCGAAGGAAGTGGTGATGAATTTCAATGTGTTTAGTACGAGAGTGTTGAACGGGATTTTTGCTCAAGTCAATAGCACCTTTATTATCACACATAATGGGGACGTCATCTAAATGGATGTCATAGTCATTAAGGGCTTGTTTCATCCATAGTGCTTGTTGACATGCCTTTCCGGCGCTTACGTACTCGGCTTCGGTCGTGGAGATAGCAAGAGCCGTTTGTTTCTTGGAGAACCAAGAAGTTAAGCAACAACCCATGAAGGTACAAACGTTGCTCGTACTTTTTCGATCCACATAATCTCCCGCATGATCAGAGTCGGCATAGACAACAGTTTCTACACCGGTCCCCTTGGGATAGAATAATCCCAAGTGTATAGTGTCTTTAATGTATCGGAAGATACGCTTAACCGCTTCAAGGTGAGAGGTTTTGGGATCCTCTTGGAAGCGAGCACAAAGGCAGACACTAAACATGATGTCGGGCCTACTTGCCGTGAGGTATAGCAAACTTATTGTCATACCTCTATACTTAGTGCTATCCACGGACTCACCTTCTTCATCTTTCATGAGTTTTATTTTCGTGGACATGGGAGTTTTCATGGGCTTAGACTCTTCTAAACTAACCTTCTTAAGCATCTCCTTACTATATTTGGATTGGTTAAAGAAGATACCATCTTTCATTTGTTTAATTTGTAAAACAAGTAAGAAATTTAATTCGCCCATCATGCTCATCTCAAACTCGTCACGCATGATTTTAGAAAAATCATCACACAGTTCTGGCCAAGTTGAGCCAAATATGAAGTCGTCGACATATATTTGAACAATAATGAGATGTGAATTACGTTTCTTTGTGAAAAGTGTGTTATCTACCACTCCCATGGTATATTCATGTTCGATCAAGAATGCCTTTAGTCTATCGTACCAAGCTTTAGGAGCTTGTTTGAGACCATAGAGTGCTTTCTTGAGTTTATAAACATGATTCGGTTTCTCGAAATCAACGAATCCTGGAGGTTGTGCAACATATACCTCCTTGTTGATATAACCATTTAGGAATGAACTTTTCACATCCATTTGGTATAACTTAAAGTCTAAGGCACAAGCATAGGCAAGGAGTATCCTAATAGACTCTAATCTAGCTACGGGTGCATACGTTTCATCGTAGTCTATTCCTTCTTGTTGGTTATAGCCTTGAGCTACCAACCTTGTCTTATTCCTAGTTACGACGCCATTTTCGTCGAGTTTATTCCTAAACACCCACTTAGTTCCTATGATGGTTTGATTCTTAGGAGGAAGTACTAAATCCCAAACTTGGTTTGCGGCGAATTGGTTAAGTTCTTCTTGCATGGCGACTACCCAACTTTCATCCTTAATCGCTTCACCGACATTCTTAGGTTCAATGGTTGATATGAAACAAAAGAAATTACTTTTGTTTTGTGCTTGTGACCTAAGGGTTCTTTGGTTAAGGTTTCCTATGACATTTTCAATGGGATGGTTCTTGGATTCCTTAATGTTGACAACTTCGTCAACTTCAACTATTTCATCCTCAATGTCATCTTCGAAGGGTTTCTTGCCGTTAACCTTAATGGCTTCATCCTCATCTAAGTCATCATCCACCATGGGTGATGTCTTAGTTGGTGTAGGACTTTCATCGAATGTCACGTTGAGTGACTCTTCGACTTTCATTGTTTCCTTGTTTAGGACTACATAGGCCTTACTATTTTGGGAGTATCCTAGGAAAACACCTTCGTAAGACTTTGGGTCAAACTTGGTGAGGTAGTCTTTAGTTTTTAGTATGAAGCACTTACTTCTAAACACTCTAAAGTAACCAAGAGAAGGTTTTCTACCTTTCATGATTTCATATGGTGTTTTTCCTAACATGGGTCTAATAAGAATCCTATTAAGTATGTAAGTTGAGGTGTCCACCGCATTACTCCAAAACTTTTGCGAAATTGATTGTTCATTCAACATCGTTCTACTCATCTCTTGTAGAGTACGATTTTTCTGCTCAACTATCCCATTTGATTGTGGAGTGCGTGGAGCCGAGAAATTGTGTGTAATACCATTAGCATCACAATATGCTCCAAATTGCACTTCATTATCAAATTCCCGACCATGATCCGTTCTAATAGAAACAATTGTACATCCTAGTTGATTTTGGACTTTCTTACTAAAGATTTCAAATTCCTCAAAAGCTTGTGTCTTATTCTTAAGAAATCTAGTCCAAGTATACCTAGAGTAGTCATCAACTATCACTAAGGTGTAGTAGTTTCCTCCGTAGCTCCATACGGCGAATGGACCAAATAAGTCCATATGAAGGAGTTCTAGGCATCTAGAGGTCGAGACCATATTCTTAGCTTTGTGACTAGAATGAGCTTGTTTTCCAACTTTACAAGCGTTACAAAAGTGTTGATCAAACTTAATCTTAGGTAGGTTTCTAACTAGTTCCTTAGACGCCAATGATTGTATTAATCGCATATTGGCGTGACCTAATCTCCTATGCCATAGAGTGGAATTGTCATCTATGGTTGCTAAGCATATCCTATCCTGAGGCTTATTTCCTATTTTCATAACAAATAGGCCATTTCTCCTAACTCCTTTGCCTATGGTTTTACCATCCTTAATAATCTCACTACCCTCTTCGGAGAATATAACTTTACACTTATTATCTACCATTTGATTAATGCTAAGCAAGTTAAATCCTAAGTTATCTACATGCTCAACATTTCTAATAGTGAGGGAGTTTTGAGTGATCGTACCTTTGCCTATAATGTTGCCCTTAAGTTTGCTACCGAAAGTGACATTACCTCCGTTGTATGCTTTGTATGATGAGAAAAGACTTCGGTTACCCGTCATATGATTAGTGCATCCACTATCCTTGACCCATTCGTCAGGCTCCAAGTCGATTCCCAAGCATATCTATTGAATAAGACAAACATTCAAACATTTGGTCCCCAATATCTCATGGGTCCAAAGTTGTTAGCATTAAACATCCTATGCATTAGTTGCATTTGGTTAGGATGTTGGAATGGAGGACAAATTTCCCATGGTAAGTAACTTTGTAGTTGACGGTCATTCCAAGTTACGGGATAGTTACTTGGATAACTTTGTCTTCTATGAAGTGATTAGGATCTCCACATCTAAAGCATTTCCTATCACTTGTCCCTTTCTTTTCAACTCGGTTCTTTTGTGATGTCTTCTTTTCATCACGAGGTTGTCTAACGAACCTACCTCTTCTCCTAAAGAACTTTTTAAAGTCCCTAACCGCTAGCGCATATTCTTCATCTTCACTATCGGAACTCGAACATTCCTCATCACTAGACTCCTTCTTGGCTTTCAATGCTAGAGATCTAACTCCCTCGCTTTTGCCTTTAACTATATCGGAGTCTTTCTTGATTATCATCTCATGAACCTTCAAGTTTCCTATTAGTTCATCGAGTGATAATGTCGCCAAGTCCTTTGACTCTTCAATGGCGGTGACCTTTGCTCTCCATTTAGGATGTAGAGCTCTAAGAAACTTCCTGTTAATACAAATATCGTCCTAAAAATGTTATTTATATTTTACGATCTTTGCTTAGTTTTGTTAATGACAATTACAAAGTTTATCTTTAAGCAAAGCATAAATAAGATTAAGTCTTTTACATTTATAGTGATAAGCATTTTACAAACACATTTTCACATCACAAGTTTTCTAGAAATGACATATACAAGTTTACGTGTTTATTTCTTAAAATGGAAACTTTATTAGTTAAATATTAGGATGACATCATGGCATGCATCATCTACACAATCTTGGTAAGATTTTGTGATATTTTGTTTAGATCTTCAAGCCAAAGAGTTGACATTTGAAGATATGGAAAGATATGGCAAGATTTGCAAAGATTTGGAGATCTCTTAGCTGGCCTGACACGGCGGTACCAAAGTGGTACACGGACGGATCCTTTTTGAGGGATCCACCGGATCCGTGGACTGTTCATCAGCCTTGCCTATAAATAGCAAGCTGATCATTTGGCCAATTCATCACTTACATAGCTTAATTTAGATATTCTTTCATTTACATCTCACTAACCCTTAGCACACTAACATTACATAGATCTTTCCTTTTGTAGCAAAGAAGATCTCAACATAGAAGGATCAACATACTGTTGTCATCCTGTAGTATAGAGTCTGTATGATCTTGCATCAGTTCACACATCATAGTTGCATCTTTTATTCAGTAGAAACCGGTTAGTGTTTTAGTCCTCAAAACACATAGAGTGTCGGGAGTGGTTGTACCCTTGTAAAGAACCAAACGGGAGTGGTTGTACCCTTGTAAAGAACTCGACATCTAGCTTAGTGTCGGTAATCATTTAGGCGACGTCAGGTTGGTTCTTCCTTAAAACAAGAACTCGGTATTTAGCTTTGTACCGGAAAAAGGTGTAAGCGACGTGTATTAAGGTTTTCTCCGCCGAGAAGGGAGCTTTGTTTCTTAGTGAAGAATAACTCTCGAGTTAGAGGCTCGAGGAGTGGAGTAGGGCAAGGATAAGAGTTCTTGTAGCCAAACCACTATAAACATCCATGTTATGTGGTTTGATCTTTCCTCTCTTTACTTATTTACTTACATTACTTGTTTGTGTGCTTGATTGTTTACTTTACTTTGAAATCACGATAAGTAACAAAGCGAATTAATTTTAAACGGTAAAAACTATTCAACCCCCCTTCTAGTTTTCCACAATTGGTATCAGAGCGGTGTTACTCAAGATTTTCAAAATACAATGTATTTTAAAAACTTGAAACGATCATGGATTTTGAAAACTTTAAAGAAGTGCAATCTATGCAAAGACCACCACTATTTGAACCAAATTGTTTCATATATTGGAAAAATCGCTTTGAGACATATGTAAAGTCAAAGGACATAGATCTGTGGTATATTATTGTAGAGGGTGATTACAAACCCATAAGTAGTGATATTTCAGGTGGTCGGGATATAGGTAACTCTTTTATTCGTCACAGTGATGAACAAAAAAAATTGATTGCCAAAAATAATGAAGCCAAAATGATGTTATACAATGCTTTACCTAAAAAGGAATATGAAAGAGTTTTCATGTGTAAAACGACTAAAGATATTTGGCAATCACTAATCATCACTCATCAAGGGAACTCACAAGTCAAAGATAACAAAATTGATCTTCTTGTCCAACAATATGAACAATTTGTTATCTCTGAGGATGAGACCATTGATAGTGCTTTTTCTAGGTTTAATAATATTATTACATCTCTCAAAGCACTTGACGAATCTTTTTCTAGTAAGAATTTTGTCAGGAAATTTCTAAGAGCACTCCACCCGAAGTGGAGAGCAAAGGTGACAGCCATTGAAGAATCTAAGGATCTTTCAAAAATGACACTGGACGAGCTCATAGGAAATCTCAAAGTTCATGAGATGGTAATGGAAAAAGATTCAGAAATAGTCAAAGGCAAAAAGGAGAAGTCCATTGCCTTGAAAACTAGGGTAGAATCAAGTAGTGATGCATAATCTAGTGCTAGTAGTAAAGATGAAGAGTATGCCATGGCCGTAAGAGATTTCAAGAAATTCTTTAGAAAACGAGGAAAATTTGGTAGACCTCCTCATAAAGAGAAGAAATCCTTCCGTAAAGACCATGATGATAGGAAAGGAAAGATAGATAGAAAGTGTTTTAGATGTGGAAATTCTAATCACTTTATAGGAGAATGTCCAAAGCCTCCAAAGAACAAGTCTCAAAGAGCCTTTGTCAGTGGAGCTTGGAGTGATAGTGAAGGAGATGACGATGTGCCTAAGAACGACAAAGTTGCTCTAATGGCTCATGACACAGAAGAGGTACATTCTGACTCGTCATACTCCTTTATTGATGATGACACATTAGATATAGAATATAACAAACTATGTGAAATCACTCTAAAAATCATAAGCAAAAATAAGTTCTTAAAAACCAAAAAGGAATTTTTAGAAAACGAAATTCATCAGTTAAAAGAGAAAGCTATAAGGTTAGAAAGAGCTAGAGGTATTAGAGAAACATGTGTTTTATGTCAAAAACTAAAACTTGAAATAGACACATTAAAATCCACACAGGAGAGTCTTGTAAGACAAAACTCCAAATTCAAAAGGTTTGACAAATACTTAAGTTGTACTGATGACATAATGAAAATGCAAAGAATACCTCATGGTAGCTCCAAACCAGATTTTATGAGAAATGGAAACTTTAGTGACTTTCAGGAACAAACGGCAAAAGAAAAAGAAACTGTTCCAACTACTTCTGATAACCACAGATCTGGCGGATCCAAAGTTTTGGTTCCGCCAGGTGTATCCAAAGGATCCGCGGAAACAAAAGTTGAACAGAAGGCTATTAAACTAGATCGTACAAATTCTGTTAATGTCACTAAAAAACCCAGCACAAGTACAACTAATTACAAACAAAAATCATCAGTCTCTATAGGAAAAGGTCAAAATAAGAATAGGGTTAAAACGATTGTAGATTTCTCATTTTATGAAGGAACCATGCCTAGGGAAAAATTTGTGGCAATTCCCTTTGATTATATGCTAGATATCAGTGAACCATGGTAATGTCGTGTCTAACCCAAACGGACCCATGAGATATTGGGAACCAAACATTTGAGCTTTGTCTTGAACTAAGGTATGCTCAAAAGTCAAGTTAGAATCATATTAGTGAATCAAAGATGGTAAGTATTCAAGATACATGATGAGAAGCAAAAGCCTTTCTCTCAACCTACCAAGTGTACGACGAAGGTATTGTCACATTCGGTAGCAAGCTTGATAGTCAAGTCATCAGAAAAGGTACAATTTCTCATGACTCTCTCACTATTAATGGTGGTGCTCTTGTAGGTAACTTAGGATTTAACTTGCTTAGGATTAGTCAACTATGCCATAATAAGTATAACATCCTTTTAGTGAAAATGGAAGTAAAATACTTAAGGATGGCATAACCGTAGGAAAAGGTGTTTTGAATAACGATTACGTTATCAAAGTAGATAAAACACCTAAAGACAAATCGTTGTCTCACTCCCTTGGACGATAACTCAAATCTATGACATCGACGCTTAGGTCACGTCATTATTATCTAAGGAACTCACTAGGACCCTACGGGATGCTTTTGACCCGTCTCTATAAAACCTTCGAACCCATTCCTAGAAATGCCTTAGGCTTTGCCCATTTTGAAAAATCAAACCATGTCTACAAACTTAAGAAAGAATTATTTGAACTTAAGCAAGCACCAAAAGCCTGGTATGATCAACTTAAGACTTTCTTAGTAGACAATACTCTCTTCACCAAGAAAAAGGGATCACATGTTATCATATATGTGGATGACATTATATTCGGCTCAACTTGTCAAGAGTTATGTGACGATTTCTCAAAAATCATGCATGACGAGTTTGAAATGAGTATGATGGGGGGAACTAAACTTTTTCTTAGGTCTCCAAATAAAACAAATAGAAGATGGGATATTCTTCAACCAATCAAAGTATATCAAGGATATGCTTAAGAAGTTTGGTCTTGAAGATTCTAAACCAATGAAAACACCAATGTCTTCCGAAACCAAACTCACCAAGGATGACAAAAGTGAATCCGTAGATAGCACTAAATATAGAGGAATGATTGGTAGTTTACTCTACCTAACGGCTAGTAGACCGGACATTATGTTCAGTGTTTGTCTATGTGCATGCTTTCAAGAAGATCCTAAAACATCCCATCTTGAATCCATTAAATGGATATTTAGGTACATAAAAGGCACTACACATTTAGGATTATGGTATCCCAATGGGACAGGTGTAGAAACCATAAGTGTATGCCAATTTAGACCATTTCGGTAATTATGTTAATAAGGAAAGTACAAGCAGTGTGAGACACTGTTTTACTTCATGATTCACTGAGAAACAAGCAGTCCTCGCAACTTCAACTATCAAGGCAAAGTGTGTCAACAAGGAGTATGGATGAAGCAGGCTCTCAACGACTATGGAATTGTACTCAACGATTTCTTTGTGACAAAAAAGGAGCTATCAATCTTAGCAAAAAAAACCCAGTCCAACACACTAGAGCCAAACACGTCATCACTTCCCTCGTAACAATGTTCAGAAGGGAAACATTTCAATTGAGAAAGTTTCCTCAGAGGACAACATTGTCGATATCCTCACAAATCCTCTCAAGAGAGAACCTTTCAACTAGTTTAGGATTAATGAAACATAGTAGAATAAACGTTAGCTCAAACCTTAAGATTAACCAAACTCGGAAAAAACCCAACCTAAGTTCTGATCCTGCGGATCCAAACGACAACAAGGGCGGAACCCTTGTTTGGGATCCGCCGGATCTGTGAGTTACTGAGACAATTTTAAACTCATTGAAACAAACACCCTTTACTGTACACCATATTCACCAAAACACACATCTCACTGAACTTAACCCATAATTCACCAAACTCAAAAATTAGGTCATTCTCAACAACAAATTTGTGCTTAATTCATCACTGTAAGTATCCTAATCCTATCTAATTTCTAATCTGATTCTAGGATTCCTATTTATGGCACAAAATCAAAACTTGGGGTTATACATAAATCTTGAAAAATCATGAAGCATACTTTCAAAATTACATAACAAATCATGTTTTTCATAGTTAGGAACTGCATCTTGTAGTACATTGTCATTATTCATCAAAAACCCCATGAGAAATTTTTGCTAAAATCTTCTCACGACTAGGAAAAATGGTTTTTGGACATTGTTCATACAAATACAAAAACGTTAGGTTTTAAGTATCACTTGCATAATGTCTCTTGAATGCTAAAGGGAATACATAATTAATATGTATTTTCGGGTACATTCAATCATAGCTACATTGAAGTAGGAGCATTTGGGTTATCTCTTGTTTAATCATAAAACTTGCATAAACATAATTTTCATGCATCAAAAGAAGTCGAGATAACCGCACCTCCACATTGTCCCCATGTAGGCACACACTAGACATATATATACGTATGCTTGATAATTTCAACTAAACTATATTTTTTTTCATATCTAGGATAACTATGCCTCCCGCAACCAATTACGATCACAAACACACACAAAAATACCAACCTCAACACCACAAAACCAAAGGTCTCACCGAAGCTCAAGTTAATGTCTTCAAAACCTTAGAAAATCGGTATGTTCACGAAGGCATAACCGTAGACTCATCATTTTTAGAAGAAACCAATATCCGTGAACAATTAGCATCCATCCAACTTGAGTGTCTCCTCGACATAGATGAACCTATCATTCCTAGGTTTATTCTTGAATTTTATGCCTCCATAAAACTTACATCTGACGACTTTGGAGCTTTAAGCATTCATTTCAAAGTAAACCAAAGTCAATTCAGCTTTCCTTTAAATCAATTCGGAGAAGTTTTAGGTATCCCAAATCAAGGAACTTGCTTTTATTCAGACAAGTGGCCTTTGTCCATTCTAGAATACAACCTTGGTCGTTCACATCCATATGATACACCTCTCACTTCCAAAGAAATCATTCGAGACCATCTCTTCAATCCTAGAACCAACCAAACTAAGAAAATCCGAGGTAAACAAGTAAATCGAGATCCATTTGCCATGGAGCTTAATGAACTCAAACCCGAATTTAAGAAACTAGAGGAAATTCTTAGAGCAAATGTCATTAGCACTGTCGGCAACAGGGATCACATGAATGCAAGCTTATGCTACATGCTCTACTGTGTATCGACCTACCAACAATTCAACTTAGCCTACTATATCGCCAAAAGAATGACTGATATAACTGCCTTAGGCACAACCGCCATGCCATACGGAATGCTTCTTACCCGTTTGTTTAGAGCTTCTATACCTATTCCTCGAAATAAGAGTGGTTTCCTTCCTCTTTACACCGAAATCCCACACACCTTTGTTCCTCTTAGCGATTATAGGGTAGCCGTAGCTAGAGGAAAACGTGCTCATTCTCCATCCCCATCTTCATCATCATCGGCTAGTGACGAAGACGGCTTGCCTAACTCTAGGATTCCTCCACCCGAATACTTGAGTGAACTTCCTTCCATTGACAATGAATCCGAGGAGCTTCGACAAACAAAGGGAATGATAAAGAATTTAGGTCGATGGATCATGAAACTTCAGAAGGGTCAGAAGAAAATAATCAAGATGTTGAGCAACAAGTGACAACCAAGGAGTGTTTGGTTTTAGATTTTTTTTAGACTTATTTAGTCAATGTGATATTGAACTTGTGTGGTTCTTGAGATATTATGTTTGTACTTATCTCCTACGTGAACTAACTTGTAGTTGCAGGTCGATAACACATATTGTTATCAATTTTCCGAGATTAAGACCTCGTTTGGCTTAACTCCTCTTTACGGTAAGATGTTATAATTGGATTAATCTATGTGTATATGTGTGTTAGAATCTATATGTTTAGCATATTTGTTTCATATATTAGCTATTACATATGTTTTAGGAGATTTTTCAGGTTTTGACCAAGAAACGCGATATTTGACTTTCATTCTATTAAGAAACTGAAAATCCATATGGCGGATTTGGCGGATCCCATAAATTGGTTCCGCCTAGTGTTTCATTTGGTTCCGCCAGTTCAGAACCCACGGATTCCACGGCTCCCACACTTTGGCTCCGCCATTGTTGTCGATTGGATCCGTGGGTACTAACATTAACCTTTTTCAAAACTTTCCCGATTAAACGACTATTAGATTCTTCATTTTAGGAGCATTTCACTGATCATTGGGATGATTAGGAATCATTAGAAAAAGTAGAAAACAATAGAATCAACATTCCCACCAAAATTTGAATATTTAAATTTTTGTTTAGATTACCCTTTTCTAACACATCAGGACTCATTAGCTAGGTTCCTTGGAATCCGTGAATCAATCATATTCCATTCTTTTGAGCCATCTTCTGCATTTCTTCATATCAACTCCATTTCTATGGATTGACCTTCACAAATAGGACAAACAACTTTATCTTGCTCCATGTTTTTGGAAACCAACACCTCTTCAAACATCAATTTCCATGCACTTTAGAGTAGTATAAATTAGAAGCCTTAGGATGATTTCAACTCACATTCTCATAATCATACCTGCACAACTTCACAATGCACAAAACCAACAACTCACACATGTCCAGACCACACAGAAGGACTGCCAGAATTAGTGTCAGACCATACTGGCTTGTAAATCCAACCTCTAATGTGAACTTCCCTACCATATCCACCACTACTTCAACACCCATCATCATTCCTGTGGTTAACATACCATCACCCGTTTCAACTCAACCATCAAGATCACCTTCACCTATCATAAGTCCACTAGGTAACTCACCATCACCTACATCAAGGTCTCCATCACCAACTCTATCTCAACCAAGATCACCATCACCACCATTAGCTTCCTCACCAATACCCACATCATCTCAAGTAAGAAAATCATCATCATTTTTGCAACCCCATGATTTACTTACCACACTCCAAAACATTGATGAGTCAATGTGGATCAATCAACCAAACATTCAAGGCAATGAGGAACTTGATTCAAACCCACATGATACTAAGAACTTAGAATCCATTTGGCTTGCCTCTATCACATCTTCATCAAACCCAACCAATCCTTCTCAATAGGTGTTCTTAGGATTCATCCTAGTATTTTCTTTGTAGGATTTATTTCCTTCTTGTAACGTCATGTTTTGTGACTTATGTCACAAACAAATTTTCAATGAATGGATGTTATATGTTTATGCTTGTACGTGATCAATATCAAGCATATTATCTCATTTTAGGATACTAACATCATAGTGTGGTTGTCTTAACTTAACATATTGCATTGATCACATGTACATTAGGTACAAAAATTTGATCAGACTCTTAAATTTTGACTTTCTAGAAGTCAAATGGGTTGACCTTTCTTGGTTGACTATTGCATATGCATATTGCTTCTTGATTGAAGTAACTAACTTTTCTTTTGTAGATTTTCTCATCCTTGATTCATATACATTGGTACCCTAGCAACGGGGAGTATAGATCGAGGGGGAGTATATCATATACTAACTCATCATTTTTAGCATTTCTCATCCTTGAAACATATACGTTGGTACTCTAGCAATGAGGAGTATACATCAAGGAGGAGCATATCATAGTCTAACCATTTGTTTTGTAGGAGCATTCATCATATCATACTCTTGAAATGTATACGTTGGTACTCTAGCAATGAGGAGTATACATCAAGGAGGAGCATATCATAGTTTAACCATTTGTTTTGTAGGAGCATTCATCATATCATACTCTTGAAATGTATACGTTGGTACTCTAGCAATGGGGAGTATACATTAAACAGGAGCATAGCATATTCTAACAATTTATTTTGTAGGTTCATACATCATATCCTTGTTACTCCATTTAGGGAGAGTATAAATCAAGAGGGAGCTTTAAAGTTCTCAAAATTGCATTCCACTGCGCATATCTTCTTTTTGTTTCGACAAAAAGGGGGAGATAGGATTAAGTTTGGATCAACTGTGATATATCACAGTACATTCATTTTTAGCTCAAAATAGATTTTAAAACTTGAATAAACTAACTTAATCTATATTGTTGGGAATTAAATATTCAAGAAGTTTAATATCGGGTTCTACTCAAAGAAATACTCTAAGTATGATTCTGCTGCTAGAGCATTTGGTTTCTGCTGCTAGTGATTGATTCTGCTGCTAGCGTTAAACATTCTGCTGCTAACGTTAACATTGCTGCTGGTGGTTTCTGCTGCTAGCGTTAACATTGCTGCTGGTAATTAACTTTCTGCTGCTGAGCGGATAAGTATGAAAAGATATTATGTGTATTAAAGTCAACAATATACGGTAGATAATATCTTACCCCATGTGATCAGTCATAATGTTATATTCATAGAACAAGTTGTAAACATAGATACAAGTTGTATCTTAATGACTGACACTCTCAAAGCAAGCGTTCGATAAGACTTATCAATATTGTAAAGATCTTTCTTGTGTTATAAAAGAAAGATCTTAGACTAGTGATATGTGTGTCTAATAGAGTGTGTGAATTGTTAAGTGTTTAGATAATAACTCTCAAGAACATAGAACAAATATCACAAGAAATAGAAATATAAGATTCAAGGTTGTAACCCTAGTGATAACTCAAGATCACTCGTATTATTATCTTAATAATATTGAATCGTTTGGTGATAAGCTTTCATTGTTCATTATCATATAACAAACACAACTGTTCCATTTCCATAACCATAATAACCTTCTAAGTGTGATTAAGTAGATTCCGCATACTTAATCATATCCATTCAATATATCATATACACAAAGTACAAAAGGTTTAACCACCTTAACAGTGTATCGAATCCTAACAAGTGGTATCAGAGCAAGGCTGATATTATTGATTTAGAAGAAGAAGAAATAGAAATGGATGCACAAGATACTGCTAAAAATGTTGATGCAAAGTTGCCCATGATTAAACAGAATGAGTTTGAGTTATGGAGGTTGAGAATTGAGCAATATTTCATGGTTCAAGATTATGCTCTTTGGGATATCATTCTGTATGGTGATTCATTTACATTAGGGTATACAGATATTATTCTTGAAGGCTAAACTGAAAGAAGAAGGAATACTGGACCATCTAACAATGATGAAAAGATACAGAAGAGGAATGATAAAAAGGCAAGAAACTTGTTGCTTATGACCATTCCTGGTGAACAAATGCTATCTTTTAGCAAGTATCCAGATGCAAAAACTCTTTTTGAAGAGATTTGTGCATGGTTTGGTGGTAATGAAACTACCAAGAAAACACAGAAGACATTGCTAAAACAACAATTTGAAAACTTTAGTTCAAATAGCAATGAATCACTTGACAAGATGTTCTCAAGATTACATAAGCTTGTCAGTCAGTTAGCTGTGTTTGGTGTTGAGATAGCCAAGGAAGATCTCAACATGAAGTTTTTGAGAAGCCTACCTGATGACTTCCATACTCATGTGGTTGTCTGGATGAACAAACCAGACATTGAAGTCATGAAACTCAATGATTTGTTCAATAACTTCAAAATTGTTGAACAAAGTCTAAAGAAGTCTGGAATCTATAGTACTAGTTCTGGGAATGTGGCACTCTTGTCATCTCCTAGTATTAGTAAGTCAGATGAGGTAGATGAAGAAGTAGGTGTTTCTACTGCTATTTATGGTGGTCTTTCTACTAGTTCACAAAAGAATGTTGCAGGACTTGGAGATCCGGCATTTTATGTATTCATGTCTAGTCAAACTAGTGGTTCTCCTCTAACTCATGAAGATCTTGATCAGTTGGATGATAACGATTTGGAAGAGATGGACATCAAATGGCAGGTTGCTTTACTTAGTATGAGGGCTCAGAAGTTCTGGCAGAGAACTGGTAAGCAGATTACCATTGATGGTAATGAAACTGCTGGGTTTGATAAGAAGAAAGTAGAGTGTTTCAACTGTCACAGGTTAGGACACTTTGCTAAAAAATGTAAAAACCCAAGGAAGTAGGACAATAGAAGCACATGGTATAGGCAAGAGAAGAAGAAGGAAATCACAGTTGAAGAACCAAGGGCTATGCTAGCCATAGATGGTATCAACTATGATTGGAGCTTCATGGCTGATGAAGTGGAAGCACCAACAAATGCTGCACTTGTGGCCACTGAGACTGCTCTAATGGCCTTTTCTGATTCAGAGGTAAATTCCATAATTAAATGTACTAAATCATGCTCTGCTCTTAAAGCTTATGAAGATCTTAAAAAGAGATTTGATGCTCAACTAGAACAATTATATGATGCATTAGCCAACTTAGGTAATCATAAAAGAGGTATATCTGTTGTTGAAAAACAACTTGTACATTTTCAAGAAAATGAGTCTAAGTTTGCTGATGACATGAATGCTCTCCAAAGAAAAATAGATTTTCAAGCTGAAATAATTTGTTCAGAAAGAGCATCATTAGCTAAAGCCCTAAATAATAGTGAAAATGTTAAGATAATAGTAGATGCTTTAGCTTATGCCTCAGAGGGAATGAATAAGATTTGGGAAGCTCAAGTAATCAATAAAGCTAAGTCTGGTTTAGGATACAAATCTGTTCCTCCACCATACAGAGGTGTTCCTTCACCTCCAGGTATTGACCTAGCACACACAGGTTTTGCTGAGTTTCAAGAACCAATTATGGAATATGGTTCTAAGTCTACTGAGGCTCCTAAGATAGAAAAAGTAAGTAAGAGTTTAAATAAAACTTCACTTCCTAAGGACAAGGTGTCCTTTGTTAAGAAAGGAGATGCTATAGTTGTTGAGGATTGTACAACTGATAGTGATGAAGATGAACAGGTTATGTCTAAACCTGAAGTAGTTAAGAAAGCAGGAACAAGGGTTCCTAAAGTGATAAAAAAAGGATACTGTTAAGCCTAGATCAAACATTAAACATGTTAGGCAACCAGTTAAATATTGTGAACAATATAGATCCACTAGCAAGCCCAGAGGTAACCAAAGAAATTGGAATGACCTCAAGTCTAACCAATTAGGTGATGACTTTTCCTTTTATAATAAAGCTTGTTACACATGTGGTAGTTTTGATCATCTTGCAGCTTTCTGTAACAAATGGGTATCTGGGTATGAAAAAAATAGGGTGAATTTCAAAAGGCAAACTCCCCAACCTCACTTTCACTCTAAATCTAAGAGAACTAAACCCAGAGCAGTTGTCAAAGCAGTTTCTGCTGCTAGACCATTCATGACTGTTAACCCAAGATCAACAGTTAAAAATGCAAAATCTTTTTATACAAATGCATCAAAGACTGTTCAAAGGCCCATTCAAACAAAAGCAGTGGTCCCAAAACAAGTTTCGAAAATTAAGGGAACAATTACAAAGTTAGCAGTTTCTGCTACTAAGCATGTAATTCATTCTGCTGCTAGGAAAAACAGGGCAAATGTTGTTAAGGCCTCGGCATGTTGGGTTTGGAATTCAACCAAATCCAATTTTGCATCAACTGTTCTTAAAAAATTAAATTACATTGATGCAAGAGGCAGATCCAAGTCAGTAATGGCTTGGGTCCCCAAAAGAAACTAATACTTCTCATTTATGTGCAGGAACATTCAATTGATCAACAAGAGGATCAAGGATACTCAAATAGTGGATGTTCAAGGCACATGACAGGCAACAAGTCTTATCTCTCAAATTTTCAATCAATAGATGGAGGCTATGTTACCTTTGGAGGAGGTGTTGGTGGTAAAATTTTCGGTAAAGGTACAATCAAAACTAGAAATTTAGATTTTGAAGATGTGTACTATGTACAAGAGCTAAATTATAATCTTTTTAGTGTCTCACAAATGTGTGACAAAAAGAACAAAGTTCTTTTCTGTGACACTGAATGTCTTGTACTTTTTCCTGATTTTAAGATGCCTGATGAAAGTCAAGTACTTCTTAAAATTCCTAGAAAGGGCAATATGTACAGTGTTGACATGAAGAACATTGTTCCTAAAAAGTATTTAACTTGTCTTGTTGCAAAGGCCACATTGGATGAATCAATGAAATGGAATAGAAGGCTTGGTCATACTAATTTTAAAACCATAAATCAGATTGTTAAGAATGGTTTGGTAAGAGGTTTACCTCAAAAACAATTTGAAAATGATCAAACATGCATTGCTTGTCTTAAAGGCAAACAATACAAAGCCACTTGTAAGCCCAAGATTTTTAACTCTATCAATCAATCACTGTTTATGCTTCATATGGACTTATTTGGACCTGTTTCAGTAAGTAGTATAATGCATAAGAGATATTGTCTTGTTATTACTGATGACTATAGTAGATTTTCATGGGTTTTCTTTTTAGCTACTAAGGATGAGACACCTAGCATCCTTAAGACTTTCATTACTGAGATAGAAAACCTAGTAGATAAAAGAGTAAAAGTCATTAGATGTGATAATGGGATAGAGTTCAAAAATAGAGTTATGGATGATTTCTGCAAAGAAAAGGGTATTAGGAGAGAATTTAGTGTTGCTAGAACTCCACAACAGAATGGAGTTGCTGAAAGGAAAAATAGAACACTAATAGAAGCTGCTAGAACTATGTTAGTTGATTCTAAGCTACCTATAACTTATTGGGCTGAAGCAGTCAACACTGCTTGCTATGTTCAGAATAGAGTTTTAGTTGTTAAGCCTCACAATAAGACATCATATGAACTTTTTAGAGGTAGAACTCCTACAATAAGATTTATTAGACCTTTTGGATGTCATGTGACAATTCTCAATACCTTAGACCATTTAGGAAAATTCGATGGTAAAGCAGATGAAGGTTTCTTTGTTGGATATTCTCTTAAACGCAAAGCATTTAGAGTATACAACACAAGAACTAGGATTGTAGAGGAAAATCTACATGTGGAGTTTTTGGAAGATAAATCCAATGTAGAAGGTCAAGGACTAAAATGGCTATTTGATCTTGAATCTCTAACCAAATCAATGAATTATGTGCCTGTTGTTGCAGAAACTAATAATTTTTCAGGTTCACAAACATCAAATGAGGCAGGGTTAGACAAGGAGACAAATCAAGATCATATATGGATGCCAATAAGTACCAGTGTGGTTTCAACTTCAACACATGATGAATCTTCTTCTGGTAAAGCTAAAGAAGATGTTTAAAGTGAACTCAAGGAAGATGGAACAAAGGAACAACAAAATGTTTCTACTGATGATAGTGCTGCTGAGACAGAGCATTCTGCTGCTAGGCTTAATTTTTCTGCTGCTAGGCCAAATGATTCTACTGCTAGCCCTTCAGACTTAAATGAAGCAGATTTCTCAGATACTGAGGTGGATTTGAGCAATATCACACCTACCTATCAAGTTCCTTCAACCCCACACACAAGGATTCACAAAGTCCACTCCCTAGAAAATGTGATTGGAGATGTACAATCAGGTGTGAAGACAAGGCAACAACTGATGTCTTTAGACCAACAAGGGCTTCTTGATGCCCTTTATGCTTCAAAGCAGCATGAGTTTTCAAACTCTTGCTTGTTTGTATGTTTTCTCTCACAAGATGAACCAAAGAACATTCTGAAAGCCATAGATGATTCAAGCTGGGTAGAGGCTATGCAAGAGGAGCTTCTTCAGTTCAAGATTCAGAAGGTTTGGGTGCTAGTTGATTTACCTAAGGATGCAAAGGTAATTGGCACTAGATGGGTTTTCAAGAATAAAAGGGATGAAAGAGGAATAGTGATTAGGAATAAGGCTAGATTAGTAGCCCAAGGGTACACACAACAAGAAGGTATAGACTATGATGAAGTTTTTGCTCCAGTAGCAAGACTTGAGGCAGTTAGGCTTTTCTTAGCTTATGCTTCATTTTTAGGTGTCACAATTTACCAAATGGATGTCAAGAGTGCATTTCTATATGCCACAATTGAAGAAGAGGTGTATGTCTCACAACCTCCAGGGTTCATTGATCCTGACCATCCAGACAAAGTGTACAGAGTTGTTAAGGCTCTTTATGGACTTCATCAGGCACCTAGAGCTTCGTATGAAACACTGGCTTCCTATTTAAAAGCGAATAGATTTCAAAGAGGAAAGATTGATCAGACACTTTTCATCAAACAGCACAAGAAGGATCTTCTGTTAGTGCAGGTGTATGTGGATGACATTATCTTTGGATCTACAAGGAAGGAGATGTGTTTGGAGTTCGAGAAGCTTATGCATGATAAGTTTCAGATGAGTTCTATGGGGGAACTTACATTCTTTTTGGGTTTGCAAGTTAAACAGTCAAATGAAGGCATATTTATTAGTCAAGATAAATATGTTGCTGAGATACTAAGGAAGTTCAACTTTACTGATTCAAAAATGGCAAGCACACCAATGGACTCTGAGAAGCCTCTTCCAAAAGACTTAGATGGAGAAAATGTGGATGTACACACATACAGATCTATGATAGGATCATTGATGTATCTTACATCATCAAGACCTGACATCATGTTCTCTGTTTTTGTTTGTGCAAGATTTCAAGTAACTCCAAAGGTTTCTCATTTAACAGCAGTCAAGAGGATTTTTAGATATCTCAAGGGTCAACCTAGGTTGGGTCTATGGTATTCTAGCGAGTCACCTTTTGACTTGGTAGCATTTTCGGATAGTGATTATGCTGGTGCTAGCTTGGACAGAAAGTCAACAATTGGAGGATGTCAATTCCTTGGGTGTTGACTAATTTCATGGCAGTGTAAGAAGCAAACAACTGTGGCTACTTCAACAACTGAAGCTGAATATATAGTTGCTGCAAGTTGCTGTGCTCAAGTCTTATGGCTTCAAAACCAACTTCTTGACTATGGGTATAATTTCATGAACACTGTTATTCATATTGATAATAGTAGTATAATTTGTATTATTAAAAATCCAGTGCAACATTCTAAAACAAAACACATTGAAATTAGACATCACTTTATAAGAGACTGCAATGAGAAAAGATTAATTCAAGTTCTTAAAATTGCTTCAGAATTCAACTTTGCAGATCTGCTAACCAAAGCTTTTGATGTTAGAAGGTTTCAGTACTTGGTAGCAAGTATTGGAATGCTTAATCCTCAATGATTTTAAAATTTGTGTTTTTGTAAATAAATTTTTGTTTGTGCTGATGACTTTAAAAGATACTACTGCTATTACAAAAATTTGTGCTAGTAGTACAAATTTAAATTGTGTTATTCATACAGTTAGTCCTATGATTATTCTAATACAAGACAAGTACTTTGTACATTGTTCTTTTGGTTTTAGACTAACAATTTCAGGTATGATCATGTGAACACAAAGGATGTTTCAAGTGAAATGGAAGCAGCAAAATGATAATACTAGTTGCTGACATAATAGGTTTATGATAGAAAAGGTTTAGGAATTTCTAACCTCCTTAAAACTTCTTTCTTGAAGCTTGATTATGATGTTTCACATTGAATTGATGACTTAGTTGATCAGATAGTAACTGATGCAACTCACTTTCTATCATTTTATACTTTTAAGTATAATGAGCAAGTCTAAGGACATCTGATAGAAAGAACAGCTAGTAAAAGTGAATCTAACACTTGTGTTAGAGGCAACAATTACTATGAGCTGGAAACCCTGTCAAGAAAGCCTTTTGAATAGGTTTATCTTTACACAGGCAGTTATTTCTAACTGAAAAATATTGGTTCTCACACAACCAGAGGTTACTTTAAACCGAAATTTTGATTAAGTGTCTGTTATACACTTAATCCCTTCAAAATGGTTGAAAGCAGTATGGTTTTTCATTCTAAAATCATGAACATACTGTTAAGTCAAATAATTTCTTAAACAAGGATTTTCAAAGGATTCAGAAAAACCATCCATTGATGGACCACGAATCAAATGCCCCATGAATTACCTCTCATAGGAGTTAACACACCTAGAAGTGATGAGGGCAGCAACTTAAACTCTTAATGAATTGATGGCTGCATGTACAACATTGTCTGATAACATGTTCTGATGGATAGCTCAGATGATGGAGAGAAATATTTTGGTACATAGTGAGAGATCTTCCAAACAGGGGAGGATAAAATGTTATTTGCATCTCAGGGGAGTTAATATCTCTAGAGAAGAAATAAATCCCAAAGAAGGAAGATTAACCAATGAAAGGGAGGAAAAGACAAGAGCATACAAGATGATGACATGGAGGTTGAAAATGACAAGAATAGAGCTTATTCTGGAGTATTATATATATTCAGAAGGGATGAAGCATTCCAAAGGAGAAAGTTCTATCTAGGTCAAACGAAGAAAAGTTTCAATTTCAGTTCACTACGTCAAAGGCATGCTGATAGATGATTTCACTTGTTGAAACAAGCATCCAAGATACACAGCATCATTGCCTCTTATAATTCCTCCATCCAAGGAAATTGCACCATCTTTTAGGTTAAATGTTTGAAGCCTGAAGATGTGTATTGATATTGTTAAAGTCAAAGAACAAGAAAGCAGATGAGTTACTGAGAAAGATATTCAATCTTGAAGAACAGAAGTGTTTGAAAGATCTTCACAATCCATAATTTAATTCAGAAACATGACGAAATGGATTCACATGTTTAGGGGAGGATTGTTGGGAATTAAATATTCAAGAAGTTTAATATCGGGTTCTACTCAAAGAAATACTCTAAGTATGATTCTGCTGCTAGAGCATTTGGTTTCTGCTGCTAGTGTTTGATTCTGCTGCTAGCGTTAAACATTCTGCTGCTGAAGGATTCTGCTGCTAACGTTAACATTGCTGCTGGTGGTTTCTGCTGCTAGCGTTAACATTGCTGCTGGTAATTAACTTTCTGCTGCTGAGCGGATAAGTATGAAAAGATATTATGTGTATTAAAGTCAACAATATATGGTAGATAATATCTTACCCCTTGTGATCAGTCATAATGTTATATTCACAGAACAAGTTGTAAACATAGATACAAGTTGTATCTTAATGACTGACACTCTCAAAGCAAGCGTTCGATAAGACTTATCAATATTGTAAAGATCTTTCTTGTGTTATAAAAGAAAGATCTTAGACTAGTGATATGTGTGTCTAATAGAGTGTGTGAATTGTTAAGTGTTTAGATAATAACTCTCAAGAACATAGAACAAATATCACAAGAAATAGAAACATAAGATTCAAGGTTGTAACCCTAGTGATAACTCAAGATCACTCGTATTATTATCTTAATAATAATGAAGCGTTTGGTGATAAGCTTTCATTGTTCATTATCATATAACAAACACAACTGTTCCATTTCCATAACCATGATAACCTTCTAAGTGTGATTAAGTAGATTCCGCATACTTAATCATATTCATTCAATATATCATATACACAAAGTACAAAAGGTTTAACCACCTTAATAGTGTATCGAATCCTAACATATATTTTTAAAAGACTCATCCCTTATTTAAGCTCTCTACTTAAAAATACACTTTATGTTTTGTCATCAACAAAAAGGGGGAGATTGTTAATACAAATATCGTCCTAAAAACGTTATTTATATTTTAAGATCTTTGCTTAGTTATGTTAATGACAATTACAAAGTTTATCTTTAAGCAAATCATAAATAAGATTAAGTTTTTTACATTTATAGTGATAAGCATTTTACAAACACATTTTCACATCACAAGTTTTCTAGAAATGACATATACAAGTTTACATGTTTATTTCTTAAAATGGAAACTTTATTAGTTAAATATTAGGATGACATCATGGCATGCATCATCTACACAATCTTGGTAAGATTTTGTGATATTTTGTTTAGATCTTCAAGCCAAAGAGTTGACATTTGAAGATATGGAAAGATATGGCAAGATTTGGAAAGATTTTGAGATCTCTTAGCTGGCCTGACATGGCGGTACAAAAGTGGTACACGAACGGATCCTTTTTTAGGGATCCGCCGGATCCGTGGACTGTTCATCAGCCTTGCCTATAAATAGCAAGCTGATCATTTGGCCAATTCATTACTTACATAGCTTAATTTAGATATCCTTTCATTTACATCTCACTAACCCTTAGCACACTAACATTACATAGATCTTTCCTTTTGTAGCAAAGAAGATCTCAACATAGAAGGATCAACATACTGTTGTCATCCTGTAGTATAGAGTCTGTGTGATCTTGCATCAGTTCACACATCATAGTTGCATCTTTTATTCAGTAGAAACCGGTTAGTGTTTTAGTCCTCAAAACACATAGAGTGTCGGGAGTGGTTGTACCCTTGTAAAGAACCAAACGGGAGTGGTTGTACCCTTGTAAAGAACTTGACATCTAGCTTAGTGTCGGTAATCATTTAGGCGACGTCAGGTTGGTTCTTCCTTAAAACAAGAACTCGGTATTTAGCTTTGTACCGAAAAAAGGTGTAAGCGATGTGTATTAAGGTTTTCTCCGCCGAGAAGGGAGCTTTGTTTCTTAGTGAAGAATAACTCTCGAGTTAGAGGCTCGAGGAGTGGAGTAGGGCAAGGATAAGAGTCCTTGTAGCCGAACCACTATAAACATCCGTGTTATGTGGTTTGATCTTTCCTCTCTTTACTTATTTACTTACATTACTTCTTTGTGTGCTTGATTGTTTACTTAACTTTGAAATCACGATAAGTGACAAAGCGAATTAATTTTAAACGGTAAAAACTATTCAACCCCCCTTCTAGTTTTCCACACTTCCTAACATAATTCTTGCTAGAGTAACCTTCATCAAGAGCTTTAAGACTAGTGATAATAGTATTAAATCTAGCAAAAGCATTATCTATTGACTCATCTTCCCAAATGGAAAATTGTTCATATTGTTGAACAAGAAGATCTATGTTGTTCTCTTTAACTTGGTTATTACCTTGGTGAGTGACTAACAAAGTTTTCCAAATATCTTTTGCCGTATTGCACATGAAGATTCTTTCAAATTCCTTTTTGGGCAAAGCATTGTAAATCATCATTTTAGCCTCATTATTCTTGGCTAATTTTCTTTTAAGTTCATCACTTTGTTTATCATAAGAAACTATTTCATCCTTTTTAGTTACCGGATTCATTTGAATCGGTTGAAAGTCACCCACAGTAATTACATGCCAAAGATCAATGTATTTTGATTTCACATACGTTTCAAATCTTGTTTTCCAATAGATAAAGCAATCGGTTTCAAAAAGTAGTGGTCTTTGCATAGATTGCCCTTCTAGATATTTTTCGGAATCCATTGATCGATTCAAGTTTTAAAATACAATCTACTTTAAAAGCTTGACTGACCTGGCTTCTGATACCAATTGTGGAAAACTAGAAGGGGGGGGAGGTTGAATAGTTTTACCAGTTTTTAAGTTCTTTTTGTTCTTTTAAAACATCTTAAAAACTTTGCTATTGGAAACCTTTGATTCAATTCTTATGTGCAATCAAACAAAACCAATATGAACTACACTCTAAACTAACTAATAATAAGTAATGAAAGTAAAGAGTAGTGATAGAAAGATCAAACCGGGACAAAAAGATTTATAGTGGTTCGGCTACGAAGCTCTTCTTCGCCCTACTCCACTCCCCGAGTACCACACTCGAGAGTTTCAAGCACTATGTCAACAACCTCCCTTAAGGCGGAGAAAACCGTGCACGTCGATTAACTTGTTTTCCGCCACTAAGCTAGATGTCGAGTGCTAATCTTAGCTAGCACCAATCTACCACGATCCACACGATCAATCACTCAAGCCCACTGGCTTCAAGAGATCTCCAAGATCTCGACACGATCACAATGATCAACACTCACTTGACTAACACTATCCTATTGACCTTTGATCTTCTTGATCAATCACACAAGCCCAACAGCTTCAAGAGATATTCACTATCTCTATAAGATCACAATGATCTTCACTCATACTCACACAAAAGAAAAATGATCTTGATGTATGCTATGATACAACAAGGATGTAACAAATGTTACAAGAAGCCTAACAACTACTACAACTCTTGTATCTTCTTGATACCTTGAGTTCTTCTCTTGCACTTGAAGAGGAATGACAAAACCTTGTATCAACTTGGATACTTTGTGTTCTTCTCTTGCTATTGAAGAGGAATGAAGAGGATCTCTAAGTTGGATGATTAGATCACTCTTGAAAAAAAGAAAAATTAAACTAAATGATCAAGAAAAGAAAATGGTGTAAGGGATTTAGACTCAGAAGTTTCTATGTGAAAAAGGGTGAAGAAAATCTGTGAAGTGGGCTGGTATTTATAGGCAGAAAAAATCTGGCCGTTACAGAGGGACGGCTCCACTAAATCACCGACGGCTCCACTAAATTTAGTGGAACCGTGTCAGACAAAGACGCTCCATTTTTTGTCTTTTCTGGTGAAAACTTATTTGGGGAAGTTTGGAGCTGATTTTGAGGGGAAAAATAGCTGTTATGTATTTTAAACTTATTTTTCCATTAAAACATTTCTTAATTATTCAAAAATAATTTGTAAAGTATATTTTTGAAGAAAATGTTTTGTCACATAAAAATGTGAAGTGTTAAATCCAAATTTACTTCTTTGATCATTAGTGAAGTTGTAAATTTGTTCTAGAGTGATTTGTGTAGAAACGAGATCTTCCGATTAAAAATTGTTTACGTTAATTTTAACGTAACGTGATTTCACATTTTGTCATCCTCAAAACGTGAAGTTATCGAAAGATAGAAATAACATTTTTAGAACATTATTTGCATCAACAGTTTATATAGTGAATGATCAAGTGAAGGAATTAAAGCCAAAACCGCTAAAATCCTTTGAATTGCAATGATTTGCATGCACCAATGTCAACTACAGTGTTACAAACTTCTAGGAGATTTATTAAAGGAAATGTGGAGTGTTTGAATGGATAAATTTGAGTTTTGAAAGGCTATAAGTGATTATACCTGTGTCTGTTTTCCCAGATCCAGCGGATCCTTTTCAACAGGGATCAGGCTAGCTTTAGCTGAGGGATTCGGTTAACAGATCAGATGAGAGGAAAAATGATTAGGATCTTGCCATTGCATACGTAAATTTTTTGTTGTAATGAGTGTGAGAAGGTGTCTTAAATAAGAGAATCCTGAGTGGTTTAAGACTAATGATGAAGGGTTGCCATTAATGGTCTATAGAGAGAAGAAAGAAATCTAAAGAAGGCCAATATGTGAATATGGTTAAGATAATCATATCAATAAGTGTTAAACGTTTGTAGGATTCAGAGAAAGGTGAAATGAAAATTTTAAAAATTATTTAAAAATCATAAGAATTAAAAGATTGGTTTTAGAGCATTTTGAGATAGAAATGGTTGAAATAAATTTGTGAAAAGTTTGTTTATTGTGTAAGTAATTGTATTATGTTCGGAGAGAGGTGATGCAAGAGTTAGGACAGGAAAATGGTGATGATCTTGGAGATGATAAATCATAAACATCTCGGAAGAAGCTTAAGTTTTTCCTAAAGGTTCAAAAGAGCTACTAACCTCAAAATCAGCTCAAATGTGACTAATAGGAGATGGATAACTAGTGTAATAAGGTTTGGAAGGTTGAGGGTGATAAGAGGTAGTATAAAACTTACTCTGTTTGGCCGGATCTGCCGGTTCCTTTTCAAAAGGGATCCGGCCAGTTAAAAATAAGGGATCCAGCTTCTGAGACTAATTACTTCACAGTGGGCTCGTAGAATATTGCTTACATGTAGAATATAATATCTAACAATTCAGACAACATTTATACATAGATACATGTCTGGTACAGGAAGTAGAGCATGTAAGTAGTATAAATAGATAATCAAATGAATTAAGGCACAATACTAACCATATGATCAAATATGTCAAACATACATAAGCATGACCAAAAAAATATATTCAGAAGAGATCGTAATAGTCCAGAAGATAAATGATTACAATTGTTTTTAAAAATATTCAAAAGATGATTAAACCACAACTTTCAATCTCTTCACTTTTTCTTCTTTCCCATGTTTGTGGTAAAATGAGCAAGACACTTGAACATTCCTTTTGTTTGCTTGAATTCTTCGCTTTCTTTGGGAAGTTGTTCGATATATGAGATTGGATCAAGTCGGTAGTTTGAAATAGGATTGTCTTCATCGGCTTCAACTTCGTCTGAGGAATCTGAGAGAGGACGAGGCCTTTTGCCATTGACCAAGAATCTTTTGGCACGACCTTCAGCAAGGGGTACAATGACATAATTTGCAAGAGCATGGTCATCGGTGATTGGAGAAGGTTAGATTGTACTAACGTACCTAAGGAGACGTGTGAGGAGCATACCATATGGAAGAACCATTTTGTCAGTTTTGAAAACACCAACCATTCTTTTGGCGATGTAGTATGCGAGGTTGAAAGGTTTTTGGTGAATGAGGCAAAAGATCATTTGAACTAGACAGGCATTAGGGTGGTCTTTATTCCCGACCAAACAAATGACATTTTCCCTAAGAATTTCTTCCCACTTTTTGTAAGTTGGAATCATTTCAAAGAGTTCCATTTGAAAGGGATCATGATGAATGACTTCTTTGTTGCGAGTCATTCGAGATTGATCGGTTCTTTTTATGAAAATAGTATCTCGAACTAAGGTGGGTTCGTCAAGAGGTGTAAGGTAGGTATGGTGATAATCTGGAGCAAGGTGTTGATTGGCGATGGACCAATCATTGGAATACATGCAAATTCCACGGCATGGAATTTGAAGAATTTCGGCAAAGGTAGTGAGAGGTAGGACAATGTTTTGGTTGTTTATTGTGAAGGAGATGGAAATAGTTTCGTCACTATTTCGGATGATCCGAACACTTTTCTAGAATTGGAAAATGAACACATGGAAAATTTGTTCATTGATGTTAAAAAGACAATAAAAGTTGATTGCGGAAAAAAAAACTTGACGAATATTTGTATCATTAAGAAAGGATTCCTCAACGACACGTCCTTCATGAATGAGGCATTTTTGGAGCATTTTAAAAAATTTCCCATCATTGGGAGAGAGATCATCCTTGTGGTGATATCTAGGGATGTAATGAGCGGTATCATGATGGTCTTGTTGGGTAGATTTAGGCATTTTGATCCTAGAGAAATTTAAACAAAATAAGCTTTATGTTACATGAAATAAGAATCATGTGAGAGTGTGTATGAGTGTTTAACCTTGTTATCAAAACTTGATCAAATGGGATTTATGATGAATGTTTCATTTTATTAACAATGTCAAAACAAACTTTGATTAGTTTAGAGTAATTCAATTTTAAATGAACTCCTTATTTAGAAAATATTTGAATGGTTTGATTATACCCATTTGAATTAATTCTTGATATCCAAAAACCCTAGAATTTAATTAGAGGAAAAAATTAAAAGAGATGGTGTGCCGGTTCCGCCGGATCCTTTTGAAAAGGGGGGTTTGAATAGTTTTACCGATTAAAACTTCGTTTTAAAGCTCATAAATCAACTTATGTTAACCTAGTTTTGACGTGTTGGATATTGATAGTAGAAAAACATATAAAACTAAACTACGAGAGAGGGATAGAGAGACACAACCATAACACAAGTATTTATAGTGGTTCGGCTACAAGAACACCTTCCTTGTCCTACTCCACTCCCCGAGTACCCAACTCGAGAGTTCCGTAAACACTACACAAGACAAACTCCTTTTACCGGTGGAGAAGCCTTCACAACGTCGCTTACACTTTATCCGGTACAAAGCTAAATACCGAGCTCTTCCACGAGGTAGAGCCAAACCTTCGTCGCCTACACTTTATCCGGTACAACGCTAGATACCGGGTTCCATTACAAAGGAGGAACCACTACCCGATCAACACTTCTAGCACAACAAAACTAAAGGAACCAACGTCCTTTTACACCTAACGACTCAACACATCTACAAAACCTTTGAAGAGAAGAAAGAACAAGATGCACTTCTGTGATCTTGAAGAGAAGAAGAATCTTGGCTACTCATGTCACGAGCTTGCAAGTCTCCGAGAGGTTGTGATCTCGCCTTTTAGAATGAACCTAGAGAATCACAAAGAAAGACTACATAGAAAGATCCTTAGATCTGAGGTTAGAGAGTTTAGAACATAGAGAGAAGATATGTATAAAAAGGGTGAGGGATTAGAGAGAAATGGCTCCCTATTTATAGGCAAACTGAGCACTGTTTACCCGGTTCCAGTGGATCCCTTCCCAAAGGGATCCGGCTAGTGTAAACCCAGGGATCCGGCTATCTGGTATGATCAGTCCGGACTTTGGGTTACAATTCCGGGTTTTCGGTTATAGGTTATGATCCATGGTTTATGTGATGTCATGCATGATGTCAAACACATCTTGGGTCATGGGTTATGGACTTTGGATTATGGTTATGGACTTTGGGTCATGGATCATGGGTTTTACCCATTTTGCTTTCATGCATGATGTCATGCAATGGGTCATGGGTTATGGATCAAGCTCCATGAGTTATGGGTTATGGACTTGGTTTTGGGTCATGGGTAGTCCAAGTTTTTCCTAGTTTATTTTCACAAGTTACATGTATTTTATAAAATTTAAGTAACTAAGTTACTTAAGTGTTTTTATAAAATAGTTTTGGTTATATGTAAACTTGTTAACTAAACATGTTTAAGGTTTATTTGTTTAATGAAATGAGTTAGTAAACTTTTGGCTCAAAGCGTTACGTATTTCATATATCTCGTTAAAATGATTTTACGTTTGTTATCGACAAAATATTATAAGATCGTAAAATATAAATAAACGTTTTTAAGGTTTATTTGTATTAACAGTTATTTATTCATTCATTCAATCATGTTTATGCGTAATTGTGTGATTTTCTTATCTACTTGTTTCTTTATTACTATGTTAGGCTAAACTAATTAGTATCTAGGATTGCATGAAACCTAGTTGTTAATTGCTTGTTTATCATCTCTTGTCAATGGTGTGTATGTTAGGAGTTGGAAAACTGACTACAATCCTATATGGGTGGCTTGAACGTCTACTAAAACGTCTCCAATTAACGCTTATGTCTTAGGAATTAATTGATAAGGGTATTTATTGCGTGAATTAGTTATTGGGTGGGTTATTGACATTTAGATAGGCGTTGCTCACTTATGCTAGTTCATTGACGTGGGACTGACCAAGCCGCAATAGGTAATAGGAATACTCCACATTGCATTAGGCAAGTAAGTGACATTCGATAAACATAGCGAGAAAATAACTATGGAGTAATGAAATTCTAGGTAGATACGTTTTTCCTCTTATAAGAAGTTCACTACCATTTTCTTTTTCTTGTTTATTTAATTTTTATTGCATTTTAGTTGAATTAGTAGTTTAAAATACAAACCTCTCTTAAAACCAAAAATTTTACTTGCTTTCTTATAAAACATAAAAAAGACCAAAAATAATCTTCTTTTCACCCATAGACTTATTTCGTCATACACTTCGAACCTGCCTCACTATTCTCCTAGAGAACAATCAATCCCTCCCGAGTCTTGCCTATACTACACTACAATGATTAGGTAGTCTGCTTAAGAGGGTCGTAAAACTTGTGCATTGCAACCCGAAGCATCAAGTTTTTGGTGTCGCTGCCGGAGAATAGTCTAGGTTCCGATTTTGATTTCGTTTAGGTCTAGTTTACGAGATTCGTATCTAGTGAACGTTTTTCTTTTCCTTTTTCTTTTTAGCTTTCTTTGGTTTATCTTTTCTTTGTGTTTTTGTTCGTAAACCCTTTCATTTGCCGTCATGGTGAATGGAGATCCTTTCGATCCACCCAATCCACCCGACCCACCAAAAGGTATTGGGATTCATACAGAAGCCTAACCAGCAAACCAAATATTAGTGCTGGCTAACTCATAAATCAAAAACAGATAAGCAATGGTCTTAATTATAGATCATACACATTCTCATAATCACATTTCGCTCTACTATTAAACACGTAACCTAAGTGACTCAAAGAAGAAAGACCAAATTTACCTTACCGTTTTCACCCTGGTTTCTTTGTTGAAAAGAGATGTTTTTCCTTATGATATTATGATCCAAGTAGTAAAAGACTTCTATGTAAAAGCTGATCGTAGTATTCGAAGCATATAGAAAAATGTTACAGGCTGCTTCATCGTTGCTTGCTATGTACATTGATACATAACCGATATATAGCACAACTTTTATACTATGCATAGAGACATATACACATTCTCCTTTTGTGATTATAAACATGTGTAAAGAGTCAAATGGATATCTTAATAAAAAAGTTACATCTCGCTAACTACCTTTATACATGCATAGTTCCTGTCCTCCATGCCTTGAAAAAGGTTCCCATACAATCCGTGTCTGTTCCGTCACTAATTGGGACATGCGTAAACTTTTGTAAGAATAAGATGAAACAAAGTAAATACATGATGAGGAAATAGATAAACTACCTTTGAATCATACGCTTGATGTCTGATGCAGAGGCTCATTTTCATGGGTAACAATTTGATTATGGTTCTGGTTGTCAAGAGGCATGTATTGTGACATAATTGCCGTTATCTCCGAGTCCATGTATGCCTGGAACAATAATTATTAAATTCGTTGTCCATAAACCTAGTTGCTCAAAAATTGATATTAGACACATACCCTGAGCCTGTATCTGTAGAAAACGTAACCAGCTAAACCAGCACTTGCTACCACCCCTAATACTAACAATGTAACGAACCACGCGTACTTTGAAGCTTTTCGTTCTACATAGTCCAAACAAAATAGTTAGAAATTTCTTTTACATAATAAAGAAAAAGAAAAAGATCGACATATATCTTACCAATGCACGTATCTTGATCAGCTATATACAATTTGTCCCCTTTGCATTTGCAATTGTATCCACCATAAGTGTTTTTGCATGTACACCCATCACATTGACAAGCTGTACCTTCCTTGCACTCATTGATATCTGAAAATTTATTAAGCTTGTATAACTAAAATTTCAAACAAAAGCCAGTGTGTGATTGTGTGAACAAAAGATCTCACCTTCGCAGATTTGACCATCCCCACGAAAACCTTGTGGACAAGTACAACCAGTTAAGTTAGACATCTGCAAAACAAATACGAGTCAGATAAGAAAAATAATAACATAAAACGATTTAAAAAACAAAAACTTAAAGATACAACACTCAACTGAGCAAGCTGAAAACCTTTGTCCATCCCTTATATCGGACCAACATCCTCCGTTGTTAACTGTACACCTCCCAGCTCCAACAGCTGTCAATTGAACCAATAAAAGTCACAAAATGGATGTTGTATGTTCTAGGATGTTGCAACACATGCAAAAGATGTATGTATACCTTCACAAGATGTGTATCCATCTCCTTGATATTGCACACCATTAACCGAAGGGCATTCACATACTCTTCCCCTAAACGTGTCCTAAAACAACAAAAGCTAACAAAATGAGTGAAAAAATGGGTGGTTGTATTGTGGATATACAGAGCTTCCGGTTTTATTTACCTTGCAAGCGCTTATGCCAGTTTTTGAGTCGATCCAGCAACCGCCATTCCTTTCACGACACTCGTTGGTTTCAAGATCTGTAGCATAAACTGTCTATAAGAACATGACATTTATATATGTTCTAACTCTCAATAATTTAATTTATACCATCGCTTAAACATATAGGAGGATCAGTCGTTTCTTTAAATCCCGAACATATGGCTCGTAGTACAGAAGATCTCTCCAATTTTCCTTAATAAATCAATGATAAAAAAGCAAAATCAAACGTTAAAGACCAAACATTGCGCCCCAGACCCTAGATAGAAGATTAGCAACAAGGAGTACCTCGGTACTGAACATCATTAATGACCAATGTTGGCAATATGGTTACATCACCACGCGATCCTTTTCCAACCTGATTATAAACAAAATCAAAGCCAACACTTAGTAGGTCTATCCAACATTTTCAAAAAGATCATTTGTCATCACATGAAAGAGAAACCTAACCTGGGAATCTTGTTCAAGTTTTAGTACTTCATTGTCAACATCGGCTTCAGGGTCGCCCATGCATTTTTGTATCTTTTCAATAGGCAGTCCTGATAAAGCATTTGACAAAATAATTTAGCTCGCTTATTTTATAAGGGACCATAAATATGAATACTTTATAGTTACTTACCAAGTGAGTTCATGACATCTTCAGCACATTCTTTGCTATATCTTTTTTTCTTCATGGAACACCTAACATGAAAATCAGTAACATAATCCCACCACACCCAAGACTTATTAGTCTCATTAGCAACTCTATGAACACAAAGTTGTCTCAAGTTCTCAAACACCACATCTTTCCCATTATAACCTTGTCCAAAATCTTGTTCAGGATCCGGTGCACAATAGCGTCCATGATTGATACACTGAGACCGACATTGATCACTCAAAATAAATGGTTTAGGACAATACCATGTGATATAATGCGGGGTGAACATGGTGTAACCTTCTCTTTCTAGTATTTGAGCATGTCCTTTGAAGTTTTTGATGAAATTCATTTGTTCATCACAGCGGACCCCACACTCGTCGTTGCTATTGGTCCATAGCTCGTACTCGACTCTTTGGTCAGGGTGGGGCACTGACTCAGACCAGTCGATTTTTAATAGGACTTCTTGGTCACCTTTTTGTAAGATGTCTTTCATGGACTGACCAAAAGATCTTTGAATGAATACAGATGGAATTGAGAGTTTTTCTATGAAGTCATCGCCTGTGGAGCTGGCCTCAGGTGAGTCCATGGTTATGAGGGGCTCGTCTATAAAGTCGGCTACTAATAGTGCTGCAGCACCTGCTAGTTGCGCATTCCATGCCTTCAAAGCAAAGTAGCATTCTGCGATCGAAGGCAAGTATTTTAACGGTTATTTGATTAATGTATATGAATAATCGAAATAAAAGTTTTCTATTTCAATATTACGTCACTTGGAAACTCAAATTTACGTCATGACAAAGCCTCTAATCTATACTAATCTACCCAAATATATACAGATTACCATATAATATTAACGTTTTACCCGTCTTACACTAACTAAACATACTCACTCTCCAAGTCGCAGGCCATTTCTATCTCAATATTCTTAGACTAACAAGAACATATATATAAATCAGACCAACATGTCAACTAACTTTCCATAAAAATATATAACGTTAAAGCAGGTCTACAACTTGGCTCCATTTAGGAGTTGTTTAATATCGTGCAGCAAAAGGTTCTGGTTTTGGTTTTGTACGGGTGACGAACTGATTTTACAAAACACGTTTGTGGCTTTTGTCTTTTAAGTTACAAGTCCCATAGTAAGATGATCTACAAATTTGTTCTTAAGGCCGTATGTAGGGGGTTGTTTAGTGGTTTCAGATCCTCTCTTTTGTCAAATAAATATAGTATAACAGATCATATAATAAATATGGTAATATTGTGAAAACAAACAAGGAATTGGGCTTCCAAAGTTCCTGTTAAAAAAAAAAAAAAAAAAAATCTATCACAATACTTCTTTTCAAAGTTCTTGTCAAATCATTTTTTTTTTTTTTTTGTTATCATTGGTGCAAATAAATGATAAAATCAACTTATCAATAAGTCGGCCCATTTCATTCCACCATGAGGCGGGGGAATAAGTAGTGAGTTCAATCATAACTGCTAAATAATGGTCACTTATGTTGGAATTTGGGTGTGTGTGAGTGGTAATAATCAAACAATATGTATATTTTTAGAATCGTGTAAAGATCATTTTTAAATTGAAGTATTTCGACCTTATACGCCTCGAGTATCATGGAATCTTCAGTTGGATAATTCAAAGAATTGGACTTTGTTTCTACGGCACGAGTAAATAAATCAATACACAGAAAGTTGTTATGTAAGTTATGCTTAGAAGAGATCAAAAGTGTTATATTAACACAACCGAAAGTTGGTTATATTCAGTTAAAAGCGGTTGGCGGGAAGAGCACAACTGTCGGTAAAAGTTGTGTCTTTTGGTGGGAAAAACCGGTTGGAGAGAAATAGGGGTAATATTCGAATCCGAACAAGGGGCTCTGCCGCTTGACCCTCGCACTTAGTTTTGACGGTATCAAGCTAGCTAGAACGAATGTGTATTTTGCGCCTCCTGACTCTTCTATGAGCTAAACCTGACTGAGCCTTTTATCTTAAGTAAATCACAATTACACAAAAAATAAGTGACGATACTAAAGGTGCTATTTGGTTTAGTTAATGGAATGACAATGGGTATAGGTTTGACTAAGGGGTAGAATAAGAATGAATATGATAGTTCGAAAAGTATCGTTTGGTATAAACTTTAGGTTTGGTTATTCTTTCAACTAAAAAATAACTGAAACTATAACTGATTAATTTACTTGTGTATTGTTCATCGTAAACCAACTATATCATGCTTTCTCATTTCAACTCAAAGAAATATTTTTTTTTTAAAATTATTAAGACGTAAGTGATGGAATGAAAGATCCAAAGATGACACCTTTGCCTCCTATGAACAAACATAATATCTTGAAATTAATATTTACTTTACATACTAATACACACAAATCAAATAATATTTTTACTTTCATTCCATTTTCTCATTCCCTTATTCCCACCTGACCAAACACACCAATCACCATCAATTAGTCACTCAACGCCTAACTAACATCCTTACTCATTAGAACAAGTGTTCATTGACATATGTTAGTCCTTTGGGAAGGGTGCACGGATCATGCTTTCTTGTCAATTTAAACCTTTTACTAACTTATATGAGTGTTGAATCTTGTATACTAAATTAAATACTTTCAAGTTTAAAATATGTATACTTGGGGGCCTGTAACACACTAATAGATTGTTATGGGCCAGACATCTAGACAATTTGGCGGCACTGGTTTGGCCAATTTGCTGGGCCCAAAATTATAGTCATCGATTTTTTCAGTCAATAGGCTTAGGCTTAGATAGTTTGAAAATGATTTTTTTATTATTTAGATTAAGTCAAATGCCACAACCTAATTTCGATTCCTGTTATTGTTTACCTAATCATGAATTAATTATTCACACAATAATAAAATCCTAATTATTGTGATGAAACATAGTTGACATTAATTAAAAAATATATATTAAATGGAATCCATTTATTTATTACACACCATTACCCCAACATCACAAAAAAATAATCTTTTAATTCAACTACGGATGTTTTAAACTGGTAATGTCTGGCTAATATGACCAGTAGGAAAATATACAAAACCTTGCTATATAGGGAAGAAAAAAAAAAAAAAAAAAAAAAATTAATACCACATAAAACAAATGGAAAGAAAAATAAAACATCCATTTACATATAAAAGATGCAACCTCTTTATACGTTAGTGTGTGATGAAAGAATGCAACAACTTCTCTTTATGGAAATATTGCTTTTTATATTCATCAGCATATATCAATTGACAATCATTATGTCTTATTTGAATTCTGTGTGATCATTAAAAATTTGTTCATTAACCAGAAAATTAAGTTTCAATTACGTATCATATTACTGCTGTATTAAATAGCTAATAGCTAGAAAAGAAAATAGCACATATGCATCAATTTGAAAAAAATAACCAAGTATATATATAGCAAGTCAACGTATGGCTTGTTTTCTTGT